>JAHSPW020000040.1:270000-544337 GCA_019985065.2 Arctostaphylos glauca | reverse complement strand
AAAAAATGTTGATCTGCGGCTATATATGGTGAAGACTTGTACAAGTTTATGGGCTGAGAAAAATATTAATTTTGTGTCTGGAGGAGTAACGAATAAAAGTAGTTGTGCTCAAAAAATAAAAAAGGAAAAAAGGAAAATTGGAAAATATTTTCCTTTTTTTAATTTTTTTTCATTTCTTTCTCTTCCCTTATAACATTTTAATTAAATATGAAAGGAAAAAAAGAAAATTTTAATAAAACAGGCATAGAATAGAGTGTTTGATGCAGGAGACATTACAAAATATGGCTCCCTAAAATAGAAAAGTGAGATTTTCTCTCTAATTTGGTATAAAAAATAGGAAGACTGGTATGGATGCTCTTAGTATATTTTGACTTCCTGATTTTGATTTTGATTTTGATTTTGGTTTTGCAAAATTTTCTCTCTAATTTTGGTTTTGCAAATCATTCTCAAACTTTTCTCAAGTGTTGAATCATTCTCAGACTTTCTCAATTCCTTCTAATTTTTTGTGGTTAAATCGCTTTTTTCTGTTGTTGGTTCCTATTATTTGAATGATGTTCTCGTATGATATGACGCAACCTTCACTCTGACTCTTTGATACTTTCTTTGTCATTGACGATTGAAAACAACATGATGCATAAAATATATATTAAAAAAAATAACAAGATGTCACTCCATACGTTACGTATATTTCTTGAATTACGAAGCAATTTAGATGATTGAGGACGCCAATTAGGTGCTTAATTATGTCTCTAGACATTTGGGTTGAAGTACGTTTTTCCTTATTTCTCTGCTGTTTTTATTTAATACTTTTTTACAAATAAGAGTTTACCCAATTTGATTCTTATTTCGTACTTAGAGTAATTCCTGAAATAAAGATCTACATTGAGTTCAACCCCGCCCCCGGGAAAAAAAAAATAAACAAAATCATCTTCAATTGTTTGAATTTATTTGACTTTATACCAACTGCGAAGGATCCTTTTAAAAAAAATGAAAATACTAACCACTGTCTATTAAGTAGTAGATAGTTTATCGATATCTACAAACTGTATATTGATATATATTGATATCTGTGAAGCATTAATATCCGTAAAATATGTATTGATATTTATGTTTGTTTGACATTATATATTATTCACCACCCATTAAGCATAATTAGTGAGTCCCTTATAAAAATCCACCCTCCACGAACTGAATCCAAAGGGGTCTAGTCTAGATTCTCAAAGTTCATGGGCAATGACGAATTCAGAAATTTCATACAAAAAAACCACTTATTTAGAATTAACTAAAAAAAATTCTACTTAATTAGAGTAAATTTAAAAAAAAATCTGCAAATCACACTATAATATAATGACAACAAATTTAGTTTAAACATTCATCTTCAAGCAAACAAATTATAACATTAAACATTTCAAAAGCTTAGAAACATAAACACAAGAAATAGAATATTTTCTCCTAAATGCAATTGATCTCGATGAGTTTTCATCTTTTGAAATATATTTTTTAAAGTAAATGGTAATTTTTGAATTTTTTTTTGAAAATATAATTCAAAGAACACGACCGAAAAAGTATTCGAATGAGTGGTATCGATCACTTTTTTAAATGCGGCAGTGATAAAAGTAAAAATAATAGCAAAAAAATATACCCATTTTGCTACCGTCGCATTAAAAAAATGACTGACACCGCTCATTTAAATCCCTTTCGGTCGTAGTTCATAAATTTTATTTTCAAAAAAAATTTAAAAATTCATCGTTGACTTACACAAATATTTTCAGGGGCACGTGACCCCCTTGCCTTAGATCCCTCCGCCTCTGTTCATGGGGCAACAACCCGCCTTGACTTTTAACTACTAGTGGGCCCAGGTTGTAACAAAGGACGCGTAGGCTTCTAGGAGGAGTCATTTTCTAGTTCACAATGGAAATCCTAATTTAGAGTTTGTTTGGCACTGGCAGACAACACTCTGGACATAATATAATAATGCTCATATCAACCTCCGTATTATTTCTTCCAACTTTCTAGAAGGAATAGTAACTCTCTAATTTTAGTGAGGAACTATTCACTCTTGTCATTTCATTTTTATTTTTTTTCACTTATTTCTCTTCCCTTATAAGATTTGAATTAAATATGAAAGGAAAAAAAGAACATTTTAATAAAATAGGCATAGAATAGAGAGTTTGATGCAGGAGACATTACAAAATATGGCTCCCTAAAATAGAAAAGTGAGATTTTCTCTCTAATTTGGTGCAAAAAATAGGAAGACTGGTACGGATGCTCTTACTATATTTTGACTTCCTGATTTTGGTTTTGTAAAACTTTCACTTATCGATGCAGTCTAGCCTATATAACAAATTCAAAATGTAAATTGGGCAGAGTGCCCTTTTCGTAAATTGGGCCGAGTTTGTCCTTTTCATAGAAATTTTTTAAAAACTCAAAACTTATTGGCATATCTTGAAATAATACTTTGAATTTATAATTGAGACTTTTGAGGTTTCTATGAATATTTTAGGAGAGCTGCTACTCACCCCCCTGCCGGAAAAAATAAGGGGGGGCGCATGCCCAATTTTACAAAACAGCCCTTCATATTTTATGCTTGGGGGCTGTTGCAAAAGTGCTCAATTTTTTTTCGTTTATTTTTTATTTTAAATATTTGTGTGATACTAAAATAAATTTCGTATTTTGTAAGTTTTTAATTTGGTTCCAAATTAAAAACTTACACAATTAAAGCTCGGTTTGGCTTGATTTGATTATTTGATTATTGTTTCGTCCTTATTTGAAATTTTTTTGTATTCTTTTGTTTTTCGTTAATTTTTTGTGGATCGTTCGTCTCAATGAGAGCTTTCAGAAAATTTATAAATCATGGACCAAATTTGAAAAAAGTTCAGAAAAGATGAAAATAATCTAAAAAATAATTTTTTTTTGCTTATTCGTTGTCTTTAGTGATTTTTTTTTAACTTTTAGACATAATTTTATACTTGTTAGATTCGTCTCATCAAGACGGACCAATAATCCATAAAAAAATTAAGGCCAAAACAATAATTTTTTTATTTTTTAACCATTTTTTCGTTTGAACATAAGGACGAAAAATATAAGTGTTCCGTGATATGAAAACAGGAGCGAAAAAATTTGAAATATAATTTGTAATTGTCGTAAATATATTACGTGATGTGTTATATGTTTTACGTTTCACTCCAAATTAGTACTTAAAAGTTATATTAACAAAATAGACAAGTTAAACAAACTTTACATATTTTCTTTTCTCAATAACATTTTCATAAATTAATTAGTACTTCAACTCTTAATACAATGTCTATTATAATACAATTGTGAATTATAGAGTACATAGCAATACAAATTTTAATCAATATTTTTCCCACCCACTACTTTAGACCACAAATAATTATTTTTTTGGGGAAGATAAATAAAAAAATTATTTTTCCAAAATCCCACATAAAAATTAATTTATGCATCAAATAATTAATATTTCACGACTTATTACATAAGGTACATCAGTGAGTTGAACCACATCTAGTACGTCGAGTATTTAAAACATATAATGTGAATTAGTATGAATCTTGTGGTATAGAAATTTATACGTAAAACTCCAAAGGTCCGAGCATATTTCTGATAGTTTTTCATCTTTCACGTCTCGCGTTATCGGATCGAATATTTAAATTTTTACACAATAAAAAGAATAATATACTCATCTTTAAACTAAAAAGAATAACTATAGACATCTTATTAACATACATTACATAAATATTAACTTACAATAATATATTTTATCTTGATACTTGGTTTTTCCACAAAGTACACGTCAGAGATTTAGAAAAATAAAAAATCTGAATAAGAGAAATTAAAATCAAGTTTTCCATTTCTCTTTGTTTCTATCTATTTATAGATGTGAGAAAATAGGTAGAAAAAAATATATATAATAAATAAATAAATGAGAAGGAGTAAAGAAGTATTGAGAAATGAAAAAAGATGATGCATTGGGAAATAAAAATTTGGATAAGGTGGGTTTTACATACTTCTCACAATGTTCTAATTAAGAGTAATTATTCAGTGCTTCACACTCTAATTTTTTTTACCAAAAATAAAAATTTAAAGATACATATTTCAAAAGACTTGAACCTTGGAGAAAACTTTACTTTTTGAACTACATCACAATTTGATTAAATTGTTTCATGTTTATTATTTATTATCATCCCTGTAAATTTTTTTATTTAGTGAATTTATTTGATACCTGCAAAATATTTAAGTACATGAGAACACAAAAGTCTAACAAACATCTTTTTTAAGAATAAAAATACATAATAAAATGTGTACATTAAAAAAAATACACAATAAATTTTTTACATCACAAAAACTACACTGAATTGGTTAAAATAAATTTAAAATTTTAACTATACCTTAATTAGTAAATTCTAAGGATTAAATGCGGCATCCAATTTTATGCTTCTCACAAAAAAAATAAAGAATTAGAGTGAAGATAAAAGTTTATTGATTAAAAAATTTAAAATTTTAAACATAGACTAATTAATATATTTTAAGACTAATTGTAACTTCCAATTTTATAAGTTGTCACAAAAAAATTATGAATTAGTGTGAAAATAAAGAATTCAATTAGTTAATTTTATTTAAAAAAGTACTTATTATTACTATTTAAATGTTATTTTTATTTATACTTACTTTTTTATTAAAATCCATGTGAAATAGTAAAAGAGAAAAGACAGGGACAATGGCATTTGTGTAATTACATAAACAAAACTGGGTAGTTTATGGGGAGGGGTGTGAGTTTTGTCCGCTAAGGGGGGTGAGTAGCAATTTACATATTTTAGTATGAATTGTTTACTTGAAAATATAGGGCATGATATGTATGTATACAGAGTACATGTATATACATATATATATATGTATGTATAGTGGTATATAATATTTTTATTTTTATTAATAAAAATATTTTAGTTATACATATACAAATTTTCGTAATTCAAGAGTTCATTTGATATAATAAATATTAGTATTTTCGTTACTAAACATAAGTATATAAGTGAACTAGTGAATAAGAATTTGGTTATTATAGAACAGGTAGTGGGTTCGAATCTTGGTGATACCATATTGTCAGTTTACATATTGTAGAATAGGTACTTATTTTATTTGTTAGTTTTGTAACTTTAGAGCATCCGCATCAGCCTCCTCAAATGTGGTCCTTTACTATTTTGAGTAGCAAATCCTCTGAGTAATGCTCACATCAACCCCCGTATTATTTCTCCCTACTTTCTAGAAGGAATAGTAACTCTCTAATTTTAGGGAGGAACTATTCACTCTTGCCATTTTATTTCTATTATTTTTTCATTTCTTTCTCTTCCCTTATAACATTTGATTTAAATATGAAAGGAAAAAAAGAACATTTTAATAACATAGGCATAGAATAGAGAGTTTGATGCAGGAGACATTACAAAATATGGTTCCCTAAAATAGAAAAGTGAGATTTCTCTCTAATTTGGTGCAAAAAATAAGAAGACTGGTACAGATGCACTTACTATATTTTGACTTCTTGATTTTGGTTTTGCAAAACTTTCACTTATCGATGCAGTCTAGCCTATATAACAAACTCGAAATGTAAATTGGGCGGGGTGCCCTTTTCGTAAATTGGGCCGAGTTTGTCCTTTTCATAGAAATCTTTTAAAAACTCAAAACTTATTGGCATATCTTGAAATAATACTTTGAATTTATAATTGAGACTTTTGAGGTTTCTATGAATATTTTAGTATGAATTGTTTAGTTTAAAATATAGGGCATGATATGTATGTATACAGAGTGCATGTATATACATATATATGTATGTATGGTGGTATATAATATTTTTATTTTTATTAATAAAAATATTTTAGTTATACATATACAAATTTTCGTAATTCAAGAGTTCATTTGATATAAAAATATTAGTATTTTTATTACTAAACTTAAGTGTATAAGTGACCTAGTAGATAAGTATTTGGTTATTATAGAACAGGTAGTGGGTTCGAATCTTGGTGTTACCATATTGTTAGTTTATATACTGTAGAATAGGTACTTGTTTTATTTGTTAGTTTTGTAACTATGGAGCGTCCGCATTAGCCTCCTCAAATGTGGTCCTTTCCTATTTTGAGGAGCAAATCCTCTTAATAATGCTCACATCAACCTCCGTATTATTTCTCCCTACTTTCTAGAAGGAATAGTAACTCTCTAATTTTAGGAAGGAACTATTCTCTTGCCATTTTATTTTTATTTTTTTTCCTTTCTTTCTTTTCCCTTATAACATTTGAATTAAATATGAAAGGAAAAATGAACATTTTAATAAAATAGGCATAGAATAGAGAGTTTGATGCAGGAGACATTACAAAATATGGCTCCCTAAAATAGAAAAGTGAGATTTTCTCTCTAATTTGGTGCAAAAAATAGGAAGACTGGTACGTATGCTCTTAGTATATTTTGACTTCCTGATTTCGGTTTTGCAAAACTTTCACTTATCGATGCAGTCTAGCCTATATAACAAACTCGAAAGGTAAATTGGGCGGGGTGCTGTTTTCGTAAATTGGGCCGAGTTTGTCCTTTTCATAGAAATCTTTTAAAAACTCAAAACTTATTGGCGTATCTTGAAATAATACTTTGAATTCATAATTGAGACTTTTGAGGTTTCTATGAATATTTTAGTATGAATTGTTTAGTTGAAAATATAGGGCATGATATTTATGTATACAGAGTACATGCATATACATATATATGTATGTATAGTGGTATATAATATTTTTATTTTTATTAATAAAAATATTTTAGTTATACATATACAAATTTTTGTAATTCAAGAGTTCATTTGATATAATAAATATTAGTATTTTCGTTATTAAACATAAGTGTATAATTGACCTAGTGGATAAGAATTTGGTTATTATAGAACAGGTAGTGGGTTCGAATCTTGGTGATACCATATTGTCAGTTTATATATTGTAGAATAGGTACTTATTTTATTTGTTAGTTTTGTAACTTTAGAGCATCCGCATCAGCCTCCTCAAATGTGGTCCTTTACTATTTTGAGTAGCAAATCCTCTGAGTAATGCTCACATCAACCCCCGTATTATTTCTCCCTACTTTCTAGAAGGAATAGTAACTCTCTAATTTTAGGGAGGAACTATTCACTCTTGCCATTTTATTTCTATTATTTTTTCATTTCTTTCTCTTCCCTTATAACATTTGATTTAAATATGAAAGGAAAAAAAGAACATTTTAATAACATAGGCATAGAATAGAGAGTTTGATGCAGGAGACATTACAAAATATGGTTCCCTAAAATAGAAAAGTGAGATTTCTCTCTAATTTGGTGCAAAAAATAAGAAGACTGGTACAGATGCACTTACTATATTTTGACTTCTTGATTTTGGTTTTGCAAAACTTTCACTTATCGATGCAGTCTAGCCTATATAACAAACTCGAAATGTAAATTGGGCGGGGTGCCCTTTTCGTAAATTGGGCCGAGTTTGTCCTTTTCATAGAAATCTTTTAAAAACTCAAAACTTATTGGCATATCTTGAAATAATACTTTGAATTTATAATTGAGACTTTTGAGGTTTCTATGAATATTTTAGTATGAATTGTTTAGTTGAAAATATAGGGCATGATATGTATGTATACAGAGTACATGTATATACATACATATGTATGTATAGTGGTATATAATATTTTTATTTTTATTAATAAAAATATTTTAGTTTTACGTATACAAATTTTCGTAATTCAAGAGTTCATTTGATATAATAAATATTAGTATTTTCGTTACTCAACATAAGTGTATAAGTGACCTAGTGGATAAGAATTTGGTTATTATAGAACAAGTAGTGGGTTCGAATCTTGGTGATACCATATTGTCAGTTTATATATTGTAGAATAGGTACTTATTTTATTTGATAGTTTTGTAACTTTAGAGCATCCGCATCAGCCTCCTCAAATGTGCTAATTTCCTAATTTGTGGAGTAAACCCTCTTAATAATGTTCACATACGCCTCCGTATTACTTCTCCCTATTTTCTAAAAGTAATAGTAACTCTCTCTAATATTAGAGAGAAACTATTCACTCCAACTAATTTATTTTTATTATTTTTTCATTTGATCTTTCTCTTCGCTTACAACATATGAATCAAATATAAAAGGAAAAAAAAGAAAATTTTAATAAAATAAGGATAGAATAGAGAATTTGATGCAGGGGATATTACAAAATATGACTCTCTAAAATAGAAAAGTGATATTTTCTCTCTAATTTAGTGCAAAAATAGGGAGACTGGTGCGGATGCTCATAGTATATTTCGACTTCCTGATTTTGGTTTTGCAAAACTTTCACTTATCGGTGCAGTCTATCTTATATACCAAACTGAAAATTTAAATTGGGGCGAGGTGACCTTTTCGTAAATTGGGCCGAGTTTGTCCTTTTCATAGAAATCTTTTGAAAACTTAAAACTTATTGGCATATCTTGATATAATACTTTGAATTTATAATTGAGGCTTGTGCGGTTTGTATGAATATTTTAGTAAGAATTGTTTAGTTGAAAATGTAGGGCATGATATGTATGTATATAGAGTACATGTATATACATATATATGTATGTATACTGGTAAATAATATTTTTATTTTTATTAATAAAAATATTTTAGATATACATATACAAATTTTTGTAATTCAAGAGTTCATTTAATATAATAAATATTGGTATTTTCATTACTAAACATAAGTGTATAAGTGACCTAGCGGATAAGTATGTGGTTATTATAGAATAGGTAGTGGGTTTGAACCTTGGCGGTACCATATTGTTAGTTTTATATATTATGATGAGTTGTATATAATAAGTGCCATCTAGATGTTAGAGGTCCTATGTTGCAATGTATGTGAAATTTTTTGTTTATGTCAACGCCATGTGGATGTTTTAATTGGAGACCAAAATATTTAGTCTCGAAGGCCATGACTTTTGCCAACAAAAATATTTGCTCGCGAAAAGTTCCAAAAACGTTTCACAACTTTAATTTGCGACAAAAAATTTTAGTGGACAAAGACTTCTGGGGACCAAATATTTGATTATTGAAGACTAAATTTGTAGTTGGGAATTGTATTTTTGTTATAGTGTTACTAAGTCAAAACAAGCTTGCAAGCTAAGACAAAAAAACTGAGAGTTATTTCAGCATTTGGGGAATTCGATCCTTTGAATTTGAAATAGATCGAATGGATTTCCGACGATATCTAAATTCGATCCATCGAATAAAAAATTAATTGATTCACTTGGAACGGTGACTGGAAGTTACGTATGTGCTCGGTCATCATATTTTGACCTAACCCCAACACTGCACTCTCTCTCGTGTGAAAATAAAAAATCTAAAAACATTTATCGGGAAAATTTAAAAGTGTTTGTTTAATGATTCTTTGTGATTAACTTAGATCTATGGATCTAAAAGCATCATGAAGATCTTCAAGCGATTTTTATTGTTCTTCTAAGTTGATTTGAGAAAAGCACTAGGGTAGTAGGGAAAAAAAAAAAGTTATTCGGCGTTTCTCCGGTAGCTAGGCAAATGAAAGGCATGTTTATTAATTAAAGAAATGGCTGTCAATTAAGCACTAAGTGTCATGAACGAGTATTCAGGAAATAGATCCTTGGGCGATTTTTATGATTTAAAGTGTATGGCGAGATTACTTGTAAAAATATTGAGTGTAGCGCGCTGATTTCGTCCAGTAAATTTTACCCAATTATGGGTTTTCCAAGTATGTTGCGTGTTCATCTTTTAATTGTTTTTCATTCGTGTTTGAATTACTTATATTGATTTGCGTTTTTTTAATCAAAAGAGATTAAAAAAATAGAAAATCACATAATCTAGATGATCTAGGATTCCCTAAATCATATTGTAGCTGATGTCAGCAAGATTATTTACATAAAAGTTCAGGATCTTAGGCTGGGGGTGAAACCCATCTTGTGAGATCAGCAGCTAGGATTGTTGTGGCTTAGGAACAATTGCAAGCATTAAAAAAAATGCAAATTTGTGGGCTGACAAGAATAGTTTGTGTTTAAGAGTAACGAATATATTTATCTTTTGCCGATTAAAAAAAAACAGAAGAGGAGTAACGAATAAGAGTACCCTTCGAGACGCCAATTAGGTGCTTAATTATGTCTCTAGACATTTGGGTTGAAATACGTTTTTCCTTATTTCTCTGCTGTTTTTATTTATACTTTTTTACAAATAAGAGTTTACCAAATTTGATTCTTATTTCGTACTTAAAGTCATTCCTGAAATAAAGCTCTACAGTGAGTTCAACCACCCCGGGCAAAAAAAAAAAATTAAACAAATTCATCTTCAATTGTTTGAATTTTTTTTGACTTTATACCAACTGCGAAAGAATCTTATTAAAAAAAAATGCTATCCACTGCATATTAGGCAATGGATAATATATAAAATTTTTATCGATATCTGCAAACTGTATATTGATATCTGTGAAGCATTAATATTTGTAAAATATGTATTAATATTTATATTTGTTTGGCATATTATATATATATATATATATATATATATATATATATATATATATATATATATATATATATATATATATATATTCACCACCCATTAAGCATAGTTAGTGAGACCCTTAAAAAAATCCACCCTCCACGAACTGAATCCAAAGGGGTCTAGTCTAGATTCTCAAAGTTTATGGGCAATGACGGATCCAAAAATTTCATACAGAAAGGCCACTTATTTAGAATAAACTAAAAATTTTTTATAGTAGAATAAACTTAAAAAAATTCTACAAGTCACACTATAATATAATGACAACAAATTTAGTTTAAATATTCATCCTCAAGCAAACAAATTATAACATGAAACATTTCAAAAGCTTAGAATCGTAAACACAAAAAATAGAATATTTTCCTCTAAAAGTTTTTACAATTGATCTCGACGAGTTTTCATTCTTTGAAATATTTTTTTCAAAGTAAATGGTAATTTAAAATTTTTTTTTAAAAATAAAATTCAAAGAACACGACAGAAAAAGTATTCAAATAAACGGTATCGATCACTTTTTTAAATGCGGCGGTGATGAAAGTAAAAAGAATAGCAAAAAAAAAATATACCCATTTTGCTACCGTCCCATAAAAAAATGACCGACGCCGCTCATTTAAATATCTTTCGGTCGTAATTCATAGATTTTATTTTTTAAAAAATTCTAAAAATTCATCGTTGACTTAAACAAATATTTCGAGATTAATTGCGAACTTAAAATTTAAAAATATATTTTATTGATGATATATGTGCATACAACATATAAGAAATATTTTATTTTCGTAATTCAAGAGTTCATTTGATATAATACATATTAGTATTTTAATTACTAAACATAAGTGTATAAGTGACCTAATGGATAAGTATTTGGTTATTATAGAATAGGTAGTGGGTTCGAATCTTGGTGAGATCCCATATTGTCAGTTTATATATTGTAGAATAGGTACTTGTTTTATTTGTTAGTGCTCTAACTTTAGAGCATTCGCATCAGCCTCCTCAAACGTGTTCATTTCTTAATTTGTGGAGCAAATCCTCTTAATAATGCTCACATCAATCTCTTTATTATTTCTTCCTACTTTTCTAGAAGGAATAGTAACTCTCTAATTTTAGGGACAAACTATTCACTCTTGCCATTTTATTTTTATTCTTTTTCATTTCTTTCTCCTCCCTTATAACATTTGAATTAAATATGAAAGGAAAAAAGAACATTTTAATAAAATAGGCATAGAATAGAGAGTTTGATGCAGGAGACATTACAAAATATGGCTCCCAAAAATAGAAAAGTGAGATTTTCTCTCTAATTTGGTGCAAAAAATAGGAAGACTAGTATGGATGATCTTAGTATATTTTGACTTCCTGATTTTGGTTTTGCAAAACTTTCACTTATCGATGCAGTCTAGCCTATATAACAAACTCGAAATGTAAATTGAGCGGGGTGCCCTTTTCGTAAATTTGGCCGAGTTTGTCCTTTTCATAGAAATCTTTTAAAAACTCAGAACTTATTGGCATATCTTGAAATAATACTTTGAAATTTATAATTGAGACTTTTGAGGTTTCTATGAATATTTATAATTGTATATTTCTTGAATTACGCAGCAATTTAGGTGATTGAGGATGCCAATTAGGTGCTTAATTATGTCTCTAGACATTTGGGTTGAAATACGTTTTTCCTTATTTCTCTGTTGTTTTATTTATACTTTTTTAGAAATAAGCGTTTACCCAATTTGATTCTTATTTCGTACTTAAAGTCATTCCTGGAATAAAGCTCTACAGTGAGTTCAACCACGCCGGGCAAAAAAAAAAAAATTAAACAAATTCATCTTCAATTTTTTAAATTTTTTGACTTTATACCAACTGCGAAGGATCCTATTAAAAACAAAAATGCTAACCACTGCCTTTTAGGCGGTGGATAATATATAAAATTTTTATCGATATTTGCAAACTGTATATTGATATCTGTGAAGCATTAATATTTGTAAAATATTTATTAATATTTATATTTGTTTGGTATTATATATATATATATATATATATATATATATATATATATAATTCACCACCCATTAAGCATAGTTAGTGAGACCCTTAAAAAAATCCACCCTCTACGAACTGAATCCAAAGGTTTCTAGTCTAGATTCTCAAAGTTCATGGGCAATGATGGATCCAGAAATTTCATATAGAAAGACCACTTATTTAGAATAAACTAAAAAAAATTCTACTTATTTAGAATAAAATTAAAAAAAATTCTACAAGTCACACTATAATATAATGACAGCAAATTTATTTTAAACTTTCATCTTCAAGCAAACAAATTATAACATTAAACATTTCAAAAGCTTAGAAACATAAACATAAAAAATAGAACATTTTCCTCCAAAAGTTTTTACAATTGATTTCGACGAGTTTTCATCTTTTTAAATATTTTTTTAAAGTAAATGGTAATTTTTTAAATTTTTTTTTTAAAATAGAATTCAAACAACACAACCAAAAAGATATTCAAATGAGCGGTATCGATCACTTTTTTAAATGCGGCGGTGATAAAAATAAAAAGAATAGCAAAAAATATACACATTTTGCTACCATCGCATTAAAAAAAATGATCAACACCGCTCATTTAAATCCCTTTTGATCGTAGTTTATAGATTTTATTTTCAAAAAATTTTAAAAATTAATAGTTTACTTAAATAAATATTTTGAGATTAACTACGAACTTAAAAATTTAAAATAAATTTTGTTAATGATATATGTGCATACAACACATAAGAAATATTTTATTCAAAACCCAATACCCAGCCATCCCCACAAAATATACCTATAAAAAGAGAGAGAGAGAGAGAATTTCAGGGGGCACGTGACCCCCTTGCCTTAGATCCCTCCGCCTCTGTTCATGGGGCAACAACCCGCATTGACTTTTAACTACTAGTGGGCCCAGGTTGTAACAAAGGACGCGTAGGCTTCTAGGAGGAGTCATTTTCTAGTTCACAATGGAAATCCTAATTTAGAGTTTGTTTGGCACTGGCAGACAACACTCTGGACATAAATCATTTTGGACTGTCACATTCTCTCCTACTCATTATAATTTTGGACTGTCACTTTTTGTAATTACTCCTTCTTTATATATATTTGACTTCTATTTATAAAATTACCACTGTTGTTTATGAAACTATAAGTCCATTTGGGCTGAGATTATTATTGGATTATTCACTGTTTAGTTTTTTGTTCTTATTTGAATTTTTTTTTTAATTTTTTATTTTTCATCAATTTTTTGATGATTATTGGTTCGTCTCGACAAGAGCTTTCAGAAAAGTTCTCAATCATCGGCTACATTTGAAAAAAGTTCAGAAAAGACAAAAAATAAGCCAAAAAAAAGTGCTTATTTTGACTTATTTTCGTCTTTAGTGACTTTTTTTTAACTTTTGGACATAATTTTATACTTTTTAGATTCCTTTCGTCGATACGAACCAATAATCCACGAAAAAATGACATAAAAATAACAAATACAAAAAAAATTTGAATAAAGACAAAAAATAAGTCAAATGAAAACAAGAAGCCAAATGGAGCCAATATGACTATTATTTAGGAAAATATCAGAATCCATCTTTATCCCTTTTACAGTTGATAAACAATTCGTGTATGATTATTCATTCATATATAATAATTTCTCTTTTTATTATTTACCCTATAGTATTATATTTCTCTATATCTGTTGAAACTTATCTAGCTAGTAAACGGCTGGTTGGTAAAGTATTTTTCAAAAATTTTCTCCAGTTGCTAATCGTGTAATTTATACTCACTATTCCCTCCAATTTATTTCCCCCACGCCAGTTAATTCTAATCCTCACAAAATTCAACTTGTTTTATTAGCTAGTCCTCTAACTTTAGTATATTTCAACTTCCTAATTTTGGTTTGCAAAACTTTCACTTACAGGTGCAATCTAGCCTATACACCAATGTCTAAGGAAAATTGATCATTTACTTTATGTAGATAAGTGACGAGGGTAAAAACATAACCAGTAAAGTACGTTTATCCCTCCCAAGTAAGTAGTGAGTTCGGCTAAGGACAGAAGGTATGTTCAGAGGCACGTGCCGATCACATGAGGATATGGCCGACACGAGGAGTGTTGACCATACATGAATCAGGATAATAGAAGCAAGTATTGAGCAAAGCCAACCTGAAAAAGGCGGACTCACGTCTTGCCGTCCATATAAAGTCGGCCCGAACTACCGTTGGCCCGAGAAAGGCGACGAGCAACTGTTGTTCCGAGATAAGACAAAATCCCGAACAAGTCGGGATAGAGTTCAAACAAATATGGATGAGAAATCCACGCCTAATTTAATTAATATGAGAAATATTAATTGAATGAAACTCTAATGATAGAAGATAACTACTTGATAGAGAGTTATTTCATTAGTGGCCAATCAGAAGACACTTCACTCCAATTAGAATTCTAAGAGAATTGGGATTAAAGAGAAAGACTATAAATAAAGCTCCAAATCAACAAAAAAAGGTACGTTCTAACTAGTGCATAATTTCGCTTGGTAATAGAGAATATTGGCCTAAGTTATTATTCATCCTGTAAGTTTTTGTCTGATTTAATCATCGGAGTGTCTTCTTACCAAAGCGGCAGAGGACTCTTTGAGGATTCATTATTTTGCAGATCACAGGTCCAACCAAATTGAGAGCATTATTTCGATTGGATAGTGAGCTTCTAATTTTCCGTCCTGATTGAGAAAATCCACCCATCTACGTACAATAAGCAAAAATCCGGGCATGCCTTACTTGAATTAATGAAGAAAAAAGGTATCTTTTGACATCATAAATTGCTTTTGATCAATAAATTTTCTAGAATATTTGGAAGCACTTAAATTAAAGTGCTTTAGAAATGCTTGGATGATTAGTTAATTGATTGTATTCACTCAAATGTTCTACTTTGGGTTAAGTGTTGATTCTCCGTTTAATTTTGGTTTTTTTCATTTTTGAAAGACAAAACTCCCTTCTGATAAAATTCTAGGTCTATGTGCATTTTACCGTAGTCTGTATATGTAAACTGGATAAAACTGAGATAAAAGAAATTCATATTATACTGTACCGACCGCTATGTATAGGAAAACAATACTCTTAACCTTATCTACCGTACAAGAAAAGTTACCAAATGACCTGGCCTATACCTAGTGTTTATCGGCTACTGGTCAGTACAAAAAAAATTTACATTTATTTTTATCAATTGTTGATTCTCTTGTAATTACACCGACATTGAGACCCACCATGTAATTATACCTACATTCTATTTTGCCCTAAGCAGAAAACCATTTGGAACCCAACGAAATTCTGAAAGAAGGTTCCAAAGACGATTTTTTGGATGGTCATTTTTTTAATGTCATTTTGAATGTTGTGCTTGGTGATTTAGTTTTAAGTTATGAGATTTTATTTTATATGTCATATAATTTTTGGTTAAGAAATATTATTCAAAAAATATACATAATTTTTTAGAGATAAATTTGCAACGATACGTCAAAATACAGTACGCTTTCCGGTACAAGATTGATAACTTTGATCGGGATGAGAATCATATATTGTTTTCTATATTTTGTTTTATTTGCTTAATTTCATATTAAAAAATAGTAACTTGTCATATCATATCACTCTCTCTTACAAATCTCACTGACTCTCATTTAGCTTGGTGAAATGAAAGAAAGAAAAATAAATTAATGAGGGGTAAATTGTATGAACGCTGCAGTCATGTTTCAGTATTTAAAATTGTATTGAAAAAGAAAAAAGAAAAATAGATGTAAATTAACCTTCCCGTGATTGATTTTGGAAAAACAAAATTGTTGATAGAAAATAATTGCACGAAGTAAGTCTCAAAAAGAACAGGGACTGTTAGGATTTTTTGAATGCCAAATTCGAAGATGCCAAATTATCACACATAAGTCTCCAAAAGAATTTGCCAATCTCAATTTTGGAGATTGGCAAATTCCTATAATAATTTATCGTGGAAAAGCTTTTATTCCATCACCAAAGTGGACCTAAAATCCCTATAATAATTTCTGCAGAAAGATTCTTTCTGAGGGGTTATGTGCAAATTTGAGGTGAAGTCACAGGATCAAATTAAGCCAAATCATGATGAGTTTAATCGGTTTAAGCATTCGTTGTTCATCAAAATCAGCCTTTTTCTTTTGTTTTGCTACGAAAGATGTATAGATTAACTAACGCGTAGTACTTCGACTACTCTTTTTAAGCATTAGTTGCTCATCAAAATCAGCCTTTTTTTTTTTGTTTTGCTATGAAAGATGTATAGATTAACCAATGCGTACTTCGACTATTCTGTTTCTAGATTTGGTCAAAGGTTGACTATCCATACCGAAACTAAATAAAATTCACGAGTGAAACTTAGTCAAAAGCTCACCTTTCTGGCAATGTAAACAGCTCCACTTCTTTGCGGTCGCACCAAATCAGTTGTTTTGATGGACCATAATCACGGGGATAGTAAAAAAAAATCTAGTTTGCGTTAAATGCGCCATAATTAAAAATTGCTTTAGTTTTTTTGCACCAACCCTTCTAACAAAGTAAAAAGATAAATAGAAAATGCAAAATTTTACTCTCCCCACTGAGCTATCCGTATGTTTTTACTCTCCCCACAATGGGATCACAACCGACTCAAATTCCAATTATATTGGCACCTGAGTATATGACAATCACACGCCGCTTGAACCATCGCTATGTTAGCGGCCATTTCTTCACAAATAAATTCAAGCTTCACTTTTTTCTCCATTTATAAATTGGTAAGGTCTCAAAAAATCCGCTCCAAAATGAGACTATTGTAGGAAGTCTAGTAAATTGCAAAAAGGAGAATTCTAATTACTGTTTTTTCCTCGCAGTCCAAAATGACAAATATTAAGAATTCGGGGAGCGTTCGGCTTACTCTTTTTGTAATGAACAAAAGCATAAAACACACAATCATGCATATTACAAGTCCGACACAGAGCATTGAAATGATGAGAAATAACCATTGGAAATAATAGCTGGGCATGAGAAGGACAAATTTTAAACCATATAAATTAAGTAGATGAAATGCAAAGCAATTTTCAATACATAATAAGGCACACAGAATACCAATGATAATAATAAAGTGACATATAGGGTTAATACCATCGAATACACAGAGCATATACTCCGCTATGCTTGAAGTATCAAATTTTGTCGTTCAACCTAATAGAGCATACGATCACTTTGCTTACCAAAAATGCCCCGACCATATGTTGATTTAATCATCTCCCAAAGTAGAGGAAACTGAAACGCTCCAAACAAGGTTGTAGGAATACCAGCCAATGCAACAATAGGTATAAGAACCCATGCCTCATTATTTCCAAACACAAGATAGAGTATGGAACCAAAGGATACCATCGTGGATAAGATGGACACGAATAAGGTTACGAGACCGATAACTAACCTTTCTGGTAAGGTACGGAGGAAATCTTGTTCTGAATACCGAGAAGTTAGGATGAGCAAGAACATCAACACAGAAGTGATGGAGGAGAATAGGGCAAGCGCGTCAGATATGCCAAAAATTGCAAAGGCTTTTTGCTTATAAAGCAGCGGTTGGCCATTGTCATTGTTGTTTCCACCAGGTATTGTAATAGCAGCTGCGAAAACCATAGTGGCTGTAAGGACCCGGAAAATTTGAAATTTTAAAAATAATTAATTTGAAATTTATTTCAGATAAATGAATTTACCCAAGTGTGTTACATATCGGATTATAACCATAGGACCCGAACCCGGAGTCCCTTGCGTTGTTTCGTGCGCGTATCTTAGATTGGCTTTTACGTGGGGTGCCATTTGGACCTTAAAAATCTGATTTTTTTGGAGGGGTTAGGGGAGGAAAACCCATTTTGCCCCAATATCTCTCTCTCACTCCTCTTTGTGCTCTCACTTCTCTTTAGCCAAATCCACCATTTTTCTTCACCATTGTCAAATTGCTCGGAGATGTAGGAGCCTTGTACCGTGTCTAGCGAGGAATCGAAGATGGATCGAGGTTAGAAGCTCGGGAGATGCGGATTTGAGCTTTGGAGGACAAACCAAGCTAGGGCTTTCACCCTTGGACCAAATCATCCACTTTGAAGCTTGAGGTAGGGATTTCTACCTTGTATTATGTATATATGATGTGCTTTGGTGTCCTTTTCGTGGTTATTTTGATGTATTTGAAGGTTTTGGCCCAAATGCGAAATCTGCGATCGCGCAGTTTTCTGCAGATCGCATCGGGGCGTCCGGACGGGAACCTTGGGCGTCCGGACGGCTGGCCCAGGAAATCGGACAGAGAGATGGTGAAATTGGCGTCCGGACGGAAGTGTCAGGCGTCCGGACGGAGCCGGCCCGGCGTCCGGACGGGACCGGACGGTGACCGGGCGGCGGGTTGTTTTGCGTGCTGAGTTCATTTTTATTACTTATTATACCGTGGAATGTCGTTATTTGGTGTTTTGATATGAATATATATTGTTTGGAATTGGTTGTGTATGAATGAAATTGTTGAATGTGACATGGATTTCTTGACTTGTCATATGTTGTTGGGAATGAAAGGATAATGAGACTAGTACCCGGAATGGGATTGTGCTAGGCGGATAATGAGACTAGTACCCGGAATGGGATTGTGCTAGGCGGATCATGAGACTAGTACCCGGAATGGGATTGTGCTAGGCGGATAATGAGACTAGTACCCGGAATGGGATTGTGCTAGGCGGATCATGAGACTAGTACCCGGAATGGGATTGTGCTAGGCGGATAATGAGACTAGTACCCGGAATGGGATTGTGCTAGGCGGATAATGACAACTAGTACCCGGAATGGGAATGTGCCAGGCGGACAGTGAGACTAGTACCCGGATGGGAATGTGCTAGGAGACGCCATGAATCGGCATTGTCTAGCTTCCGTTGGGAGAAGTGCTAGAGTATCACCCACTTTGACTTGTGTAATTATATTCGATTGACATTGGATGTGAGCGATGGGTTGATCATGAGGTGTGGTTATCGTATGCGTATTGGCGAATGGCGGATTGTCATTCGTGTGGTTGTGTATGACATATGAAAGTGATGCATCGTTATATCATGATAATTGTGCATGCCATGCATCTCCCCGCGTATATTCTTGGCATAGATTTTCCCACCGGGCTTGTAGAACAATTATTTGTACATCACGTCGAGTCTATGAGTTTGGGCTAGTTGTGCGTGATTAGAGAGTGTCGACGGACACCTGTTCGGTATGACTTTTGATTGGAAGAAATTATACAATGGACTATGAGGGATTGGAGGAATTTAATGACATCTTGAGGATGGTTGGGGTTGAGTCGGGAATCGGGTAAGGACAACGTTTTGACCTACGAGATGGAAGTTATTCTGGGAGTTTTAAACAAGAATTGATGGTGTCACATTGAGAGAGAATCTTATATTTTGTGAGGTTATCGGGTAACGCTAGAATTGGATGTGAACCACATCTCGACGAGTTGACGAGTATGCCCTTATATGGAGGTGAACCGGCATCGAGATTACTATCACCCTGGTGTCCCTCATAGGAAGGTTGCCTACCTATCCTTAGGCTTAGGCATGCGTGCGAGATACCGTACCTCGACTGAGGGTTGAATCGGATTGTGAGACATTCGCGGGAGAAAATCCTCTTCCTTGGACTTATGCTCCTTGTTATCATGTCTAGAGGTGATCTACTATGTCTTGGTGTTGTGAAGGATTCTTTGGTTCCGTGAAAGAATGAGACACCTTGGAGTGCCTTGAGATTTTAGAATAATTGGGGTTCGGAGTAGAGTACGGTTGACAGACCAGTATGTTGATGTGCCTTGTTTGTCAAGATGGACACGCTTGTGTGAGTTGATAGTGAGTTCTAAGGAAACGACTTGATTGTGAAATGTGTGATGAGGATTCGGCTTGAAAGACATGTTAGTCTGTCGGTGGATGACGTGTGGTGCACAGTTGCTATTACCTGCTATGTCGTTCATTTTCTTATTGCTAGAACGGAAAAATGGTGTCGATATCGTAGAGTATATGACCTTTAAATTGCTGAACCACATGGGGTTTATGGACCATTTTTATGTGACTTTGGATTTGGATGGTAAGTATGACGAAAGAAACAAAATGAGAAATGTGTACTAGCTTCGACTAGCCTCCGGCTGGAGACGTGTTTGCTGAATCTTAACTTCGTCTGGCTTCCTTTCGGGTGCGTACTAGTTATCTTTTGATGTTTCTTAGCTACCGTGGGTTGAAGTGATAGTTGGTGAGATAATCTTTGAGATGATATGAGTGGTGAGAATTGAGAAATGTGAGATACTTAGCACGAGAACGTCCTGAGTTTGTGAAAGGAATGGATGATAAGGTTTTTATGAAGAAATCTGAAAGTCTTGGGTGGACTTTGAGTGGAGCACTGGTTGAGTTGATGAGGATATGTGTGGATAGGTTGTAAGGGCATGATTTGCGATATAATGTGTGAGTTCATACTTAGGTAATCATTGAGTATTGGGTGGCATGCCATTTCATTTCATATGTTCATAATATTTGTGTAGACTTTCCTACTGAGCTGTGTAGCTCAACCCCTCCATTTCAGGTACCGTAGCGGAGGAGTAGCATGGATTGCTTGGCGGGGGATCTTTGACTAGACTAGTGGATGAAGTCATTATACTTCTGCATGGACTTATATTTTGGGTAGATGCAATACAACTTCCATATGTATTTTGTCAACACAAGTGAGGCTTCTAATCTTTTGAAAACCGTGGTTATGTAACTTGGGTCGGTAGTGCCCCTTGATTTTGAAATGGAAATTGATGGAAGTATGAATATTATTTGTGATTTTAATTATATGGAAAATTCGGGGCGTGACAACTTGGTATCAGAGCTATAGGTTAGAATACCTTGAGACCGTGGGAGACACTTAGTCTCATGGGTTCAAAATTGGTTGCATTTGGTATGGTATGAGTGTGTTTGTGTGCGTAGCACCGATTGACCTGGCATTCTCCATTGCTTAAGAGTAGTATAGGTTGTGGACCCGTGATTAGGGAATCGCTCTAGTTGTCGGTTTTGCATTGACTTGTGGACCCGTGTTGGGGAGTTGTTCTAGCCGCTGATTTTATATGGGTTGGTGATAGTGATAGTGTGGCTTGCATTAATGTTTCTTATTCTTGTGGTACGATGCTTCTGAAGCATGAGTTTAGGGGGAACGGCTATGAGGTCGTCTCTGTAATCGCGAGGCGTGTCGAGAGGCGAGTTCTTTACGACTGTCAGGGTTCGGAAAGAGTTAGAATTCTTGGGTTGAGCATGAAAGGGGTTCTGCAATGACCATCCAGAGACTCATGGTGTGAGGGGTACGCTGTTCTCGTTTTCCTGTTGTTGGGGTTGTCTCTCATGGAGGGTAGAGCACGAATTTGCTATCGTGGCCGCATCTTTACATGCATTTTGGATTTGGGATCGTGGTTGTTCACCATAGATAGGCGTTTTGATCTTATTGGAGGACATGGAGAACGATGGGAGTCTGGATTCTTTAAGATTGGTTCGTGAGTGTAACGTTAGAGTTGTATGTTGGTGCCAACGTGCTGAGTATTATGAGGATGACCTATGATAGTTGGTATGTGTTGATGGGAGAGTTACGTGGTTCGTCTTCGAAAGAGAAGGGTTGAGTCCTCAATAGACTTGTTTACCGGTACCATTACCGCCCTTGTGTTTTCATCGTTTTGCAATGATGAAATTGGGAGCATTCAACGAGGAGGATTGTAAGGGTTGTGAGACTTGGAGTTTTGGATCATTTGATTTTTGAGAAGTTTGGAAAGAGGATGTCCTTGTGCGGTTTGGTGGCTCAATCGACGATATCGATTTAAGGAAGTAAGACTCGACTAGTTGACTAGAAGCGAAGGATTGCGTTTGGGTTCCTTGATAGGAAGACGCGCGAGTTTACTTTGTTACGGTGAACCGTTGTGGTTTTTGGGAGTTCATCTGTTTATGTGACATCCATACATGTCGTATCCGTTTGAGATTTGCACTTGTTTTTGACTTGAGGATTGTGGGTCGTGCGAACATGGTAGTCATGTACTTGATGACGATTGACTGTGGTACGCTAGTTTTGCGTCGTGATGCATGAGCCGCGTTGGCACGTTTTGTTGATTTTCTGGACTTGATAGTCTTGATAGTTGGATGTGGAGATGTGAGTTGTGCTAGCATGTTTTAATTTGGTTTTGTGGACTTGTGATGTCACGGTCGAGGTAGTCGTGGACTTGCGGAGTCACGATTATTGTGGATATGAGGTGTCGAATTTGATGACTTGAGGGTGCGTTGGTTGTTAGATACTCGATTGTGCGTCGGTTGTTAGATACTCATTGAGCATGGTGTATGCATGAGTCGAATTGATGTGTTTGATTGATTTGTTAGAACATGATGACTTGACAGTCGGCATCCGTTGATCTTTGTGGAAGCACGGATCGGTTTTATGGTAAAGATTGAGAAAATAATGGTGTGTCCGTATCTGGAATGTGACATTATTAGAAGTATCGGTGTCTTGTTTGATAGCATTGGACTTTGACGGAGTATCCGTGTCTGGCTTGTTGAATTGTGTACAGAGGTGTCCGTGTCGACACTTTCGTTCAAATTTCGAGGACGAAATTTCTTTTAAGGAGGGGAGGATGTAAGGACCCGGAAAATTTGAAATTTTAAAAATAATTAATTTGAAATTTATTTCAGATAAATGAATTTACCCAAGTGTGTTACATATCGGATTATAACCATAGGACCCGAACCCGGAGTCCCTTGCGTTGTTTCGTGCGCGTATCTTAGATTGGCTTTTACGTGGGGTGCCATTTGGACCTTAAAAATCTGATTTTTTTGGAGGGGTTAGGGGAGGAAAACCCATTTTGCCCCAATATCTCTCTCTCACTCCTCTTTGTGCTCTCACTTCTCTTTAGCCAAATCCACCATTTTTCTTCACCATTGTCAAATTGCTCGGAGATGTAGGAGCCTTGTACCGTGTCTAGCGAGGAATCGAAGATGGATCGAGGTTAGAAGCTCGGGAGATGCGGATTTGAGCTTTGGAGGACAAACCAAGCTAGGGCTTTCACCCTTGGACCAAATCATCCACTTTGAAGCTTGAGGTAGGGATTTCTACCTTGTATTATGTATATATGATGTGCTTTGGTGTCCTTTTCGTGGTTATTTTGATGTATTTGAAGGTTTTGGCCCAAATGCGAAATCTGCGATCGCGCAGTTTTCTGCAGATCGCATCGGGGCGTCCGGACGGGAACCTTGGGCGTCCGGACGGCTGGCCCAGGAAATCGGACAGAGAGATGGTGAAATTGGCGTCCGGACGGAAGTGTCAGGCGTCCGGACGGAGCCGGCCCGGCGTCCGGACGGGACCGGACGGTGACCGGGCGGCGGGTTGTTTTGCGTGCTGAGTTCATTTTTATTACTTATTATACCGTGGAATGTCGTTATTTGGTGTTTTGATATGAATATATATTGTTTGGAATTGGTTGTGTATGAATGAAATTGTTGAATGTGACATGGATTTCTTGACTTGTCATATGTTGTTGGGAATGAAAGGATAATGAGACTAGTACCCGGAATGGGATTGTGCTAGGCGGATAATGAGACTAGTACCCGGAATGGGATTGTGCTAGGCGGATCATGAGACTAGTACCCGGAATGGGATTGTGCTAGGCGGATAATGAGACTAGTACCCGGAATGGGATTGTGCTAGGCGGATCATGAGACTAGTACCCGGAATGGGATTGTGCTAGGCGGATAATGAGACTAGTACCCGGAATGGGATTGTGCTAGGCGGATAATGACAACTAGTACCCGGAATGGGAATGTGCCAGGCGGACAGTGAGACTAGTACCCGGATGGGAATGTGCTAGGAGACGCCATGAATCGGCATTGTCTAGCTTCCGTTGGGAGAAGTGCTAGAGTATCACCCACTTTGACTTGTGTAATTATATTCGATTGACATTGGATGTGAGCGATGGGTTGATCATGAGGTGTGGTTATCGTATGCGTATTGGCGAATGGCGGATTGTCATTCGTGTGGTTGTGTATGACATATGAAAGTGATGCATCGTTATATCATGATAATTGTGCATGCCATGCATCTCCCCGCGTATATTCTTGGCATAGATTTTCCCACCGGGCTTGTAGAACAATTATTTGTACATCACGTCGAGTCTATGAGTTTGGGCTAGTTGTGCGTGATTAGAGAGTGTCGACGGACACCTGTTCGGTATGACTTTTGATTGGAAGAAATTATACAATGGACTATGAGGGATTGGAGGAATTTAATGACATCTTGAGGATGGTTGGGGTTGAGTCGGGAATCGGGTAAGGACAACGTTTTGACCTACGAGATGGAAGTTATTCTGGGAGTTTTAAACAAGAATTGATGGTGTCACATTGAGAGAGAATCTTATATTTTGTGAGGTTATCGGGTAACGCTAGAATTGGATGTGAACCACATCTCGACGAGTTGACGAGTATGCCCTTATATGGAGGTGAACCGGCATCGAGATTACTATCACCCTGGTGTCCCTCATAGGAAGGTTGCCTACCTATCCTTAGGCTTAGGCATGCGTGCGAGATACCGTACCTCGACTGAGGGTTGAATCGGATTGTGAGACATTCGCGGGAGAAAATCCTCTTCCTTGGACTTATGCTCCTTGTTATCATGTCTAGAGGTGATCTACTATGTCTTGGTGTTGTGAAGGATTCTTTGGTTCCGTGAAAGAATGAGACACCTTGGAGTGCCTTGAGATTTTAGAATAATTGGGGTTCGGAGTAGAGTACGGTTGACAGACCAGTATGTTGATGTGCCTTGTTTGTCAAGATGGACACGCTTGTGTGAGTTGATAGTGAGTTCTAAGGAAACGACTTGATTGTGAAATGTGTGATGAGGATTCGGCTTGAAAGACATGTTAGTCTGTCGGTGGATGACGTGTGGTGCACAGTTGCTATTACCTGCTATGTCGTTCATTTTCTTATTGCTAGAACGGAAAAATGGTGTCGATATCGTAGAGTATATGACCTTTAAATTGCTGAACCACATGGGGTTTATGGACCATTTTTATGTGACTTTGGATTTGGATGGTAAGTATGACGAAAGAAACAAAATGAGAAATGTGTACTAGCTTCGACTAGCCTCCGGCTGGAGACGTGTTTGCTGAATCTTAACTTCGTCTGGCTTCCTTTCGGGTGCGTACTAGTTATCTTTTGATGTTTCTTAGCTACCGTGGGTTGAAGTGATAGTTGGTGAGATAATCTTTGAGATGATATGAGTGGTGAGAATTGAGAAATGTGAGATACTTAGCACGAGAACGTCCTGAGTTTGTGAAAGGAATGGATGATAAGGTTTTTATGAAGAAATCTGAAAGTCTTGGGTGGACTTTGAGTGGAGCACTGGTTGAGTTGATGAGGATATGTGTGGATAGGTTGTAAGGGCATGATTTGCGATATAATGTGTGAGTTCATACTTAGGTAATCATTGAGTATTGGGTGGCATGCCATTTCATTTCATATGTTCATAATATTTGTGTAGACTTTCCTACTGAGCTGTGTAGCTCAACCCCTCCATTTCAGGTACCGTAGCGGAGGAGTAGCATGGATTGCTTGGCGGGGGATCTTTGACTAGACTAGTGGATGAAGTCATTATACTTCTGCATGGACTTATATTTTGGGTAGATGCAATACAACTTCCATATGTATTTTGTCAACACAAGTGAGGCTTCTAATCTTTTGAAAACCGTGGTTATGTAACTTGGGTCGGTAGTGCCCCTTGATTTTGAAATGGAAATTGATGGAAGTATGAATATTATTTGTGATTTTAATTATATGGAAAATTCGGGGCGTGACAGTGGCGATAAGAGCAGCAACTATAGTGCATGATGTGGCCGTATCTTTCATCCACTTCTCACCTTCCCTTATTAATTCTTGGTGTGTTTCAGTAAATACTTCTGCAGGTGTCATTCCATCATTGTTCCTTCTTTCTTTTTGTCTTGGCAATGAGAATTTTTCCACTGCCTGAATCAAGAAGATGGTTTTGGAATGACAAAACAATTTTCAACAATTTTCAGCATTAAACATAACCAAAGGTTTTGGAGTAGTCCCATTTAGAGACTTTAAGGTCTTATTGGACCGATTCTAGTCAAAATTTATGTCGATCAAATATATACCAAGACATGATGGCAAGACATCACTCTAAAGATAAATGAATTTGGATTTAGTTTGCCATTGGTTTTCTGTTAAGCCCAGTACTTTAAAATCATGTATTTGTTGACATATGATTAATTATGTCTTTGGCTCTGCATGCCCGGATATTTTTTAAAGTTCTTTATGGAAAAACAATCATAGTTTCGGTGATTTTTTTTTATGGCGGATTATGAACTAAAATTTATCTAACATGACATTTCGCATCCGCTTCATGGGTAAATTACATGAAACAAAAAAAAAAAACATAGAAAAACAAGAAAAAAATTATTTTGGCAGACAATTTTGAGAAAACTACAAATAGATACATATTTTGGAGTTTTTGATAGTTTGAAAAGGGCTCCATCTCAAAAGTACAGAATTCTTCATGAGACCACTCGAGCAGCCTGACCTCGCTAGAGCTAATGCTAAACATACAGGAATACAACAATCAATCAGTCCTTCTTTCTCACCCACTTTTCCTCCAAACCAACAATTTCTTCTCTTTCTCTCCACCCCGAAAAGTTGATCCAACCCTAGAATTAAAGCATTCAAGACACGAATTGTCGTTAAGGCCTGGTTCCGCTTTACGATTTCTCATGTTTCTTGTGATTTCTCATCGTTAAGGTGTGAATCGGATCCTCGGGCTATATTCTTGTTGACTTGTTGTGCGAATTTGAGTTTCAGAGATTTTGATTGTTTGACCGTTTGATTTTTCTCTCTTTTTAGGGATTCTTATATATGTTTATCATATGAATTTGAATCATGTGTAATCATTGTTTCCCACACTTTGATTATTCATACACACTTTATTTTAGCAAAAATGATCATCGGGTTTCTGGTTGATGTTGTTTGATTTCGAACCTAGGGTTCCCGTCTTGATGATTTCTGTTAAGCCTACAATTTCGCATATTTGTTAGGGGTTTCTGTGGGGGTAATGATTTCTGATTGCAACCTAACCTAGGGTTTCTGAGAAGTTCTATTTTCAGAACATTTGGTTTCAATCCACTTGATGGATCTTTAGGGTTTGTCGTTTTGAGTTTCTCATTTAGGTTTTCGATTTTGTAGTTTCAACCTATGGTTCTGAGATACTTGCCAATGTTTGATCATAGTATGTGGAATAGAACTATCTTGTGGATTTTTTGGTTCAGCAGAATGTCTACATCTTCACAACTTTAAGTAAGTGGTTGCTCGGAATCTTTTTGACCAACCTCGGTTTTGGACTCCTGAGGAACATGCTTGCTGTAGTGACCGGTTCATACATAGACCTTGGATTCGAGAACCAACTATTCACGTACAGGAGATTGGCCCACATTTGGCCATATCCAATGGTTGGAACGACAGTAATTGTCAGGTTTTCTGATCTATGGCGGGTCAAGTTTTGTCAATGAAATACAAGAATTCTACTATAATATCGATAATGTGATGCACCCATGTTCGGCATATAGAGTTTGTTGTGACCCTTTGACTTTTTGTGATGCAGCGAAATTTATGTTTTAGATAAGTGTAACACGAGAATAATTATAAACTTTATTTGAACTAGAGTTACTCTCTTCTTAAACAAACGAATTGAATATAATACTCAGTTTTTATTAATCAATTAATAACCATTTAGCCCTTAAATTTACAAACTAATTTATAGGGACGTAGAAACGTTATATCAATTAGGAAACGAAATAACAAAAGATCTAGTCTTGCTAATCTAGCATAAATAAAATAAATTACGAAAATTACAAAAAACGAAAAGTTCTGATTTGACTAGAAAATCAAATACTAGAAAGAAATATAAGATTGCCAAAAATAGACGACGAATAAAATAAAAATTTCTACTAAGAGTTATAAGGAAAGTAATTTTTTTTCCTAAAATAGTAAATTTGTTGATTCAGAGGCCTAAATGAAGGAACTAGGCCAAAAGCCACTGGGTAACGACGTTTTGCTTCAACCATATGACCCACAAGTCAATTTGTCACTGGTCCGATTGTCCCGTGACCAATCCAAGCAGTCCAAAAATGTGGTCGCGATCCGCTCAACATCGTCCTCCCCAGCTTGAAAAGACATCGCTCTCGAAGTGGAGTCATCAGAAGACGAGTTATTCCCCAAAAATGGAATCAAGTGCTTGACATTGAAGACATCGACAATGCGCACATGACTCGGCAACTTCAGCCGATAGGCACTGGGATTAATCTTGACAATAATCACCACGGGCTCAATCTTACGGGCTGCAAGATTGTCTCGCAACAGAGGCAACCCATCTGGCAGCTCATCTAGAAACACATCTCCAAATTCCTTCATAAGGGGCAGTACGACTTCTAGGATCGTACCTCTTTCTAGAACCTTATCTATCTCCTTACCAATTAGCAAGAACATAACCCTAGATTGAACAGACTCCTCTTCCATCTCGTCTCATGCTAAAAGATTGATAATCTCCATATCTCGTGGTTTGGCTGCAACATTTTTTAACGGTAAAAGGTTAATCTTGGTGCCTCCAAATATTAAGTTGTAAGTATTGGTGCTGCCATCATGGTTAACTTTTTGGTCATATTACCAAGGTCACTCCAACAAAAGATGACAAGCATCCATAGCAGCAACATTACACCAGATCTTATCATTATATTTTGCACCAATTGAGAAAGACATCAATTAACGTTTTGAAACTTTTACCTCATTAACTTTTTTCAACCAAGCCAACTTGTAAGGGCCGGGGTGTGACTCTGTCATCAGATTCAATTTCTACATTGTTTCCTTAGAAATTACGTTCTCGCAACTCCCCAAATCAACAACCAGGTGGCAAATTTTGCCTCCAATGGTGCAAGTTGACTGAAAAATATTGTTGTGGAACCAAGACTCCCCATCAGCGCCTTGAGGAGCATAACAAGCTCTACGAACTATCAGCAACGGACCATGATCTCCAACCACATCTCGCTCATTAATAACTTGTTCTTTGATACAATCGTATGTGGTTTTGTGGTCATACTTCGCTCTCTCCACCTAGTAATCTTCTATGTTTAGGAACATGGTGTTTCCAAGACGATCGGCCTTTGGGCAATCAACAGCACGGTGTCCTAGCTCACTACACTTAAAGCACTTAAAGCAAAAGATGATGATTTGGGCATTGCAACTGTGATGGATAGAGACCTCCCCATGCGGTTTGTTCGAATAGTGGTTGCTGGTGTCTGAATGGTGCTATTCAGCTAGTCGCTGTCAGCATCCTACTAAATCGACGCTCTAGTGTTATGGCTCTCTGGTGGGCATTTGAAACTGAGAATATGTCATACATGCCTAACTCATCCTTAACCTGATGTTGTAGCCCGCCAACAAATCGAGAAATTTGCTGGTCTTCCGTTTCTGTAAGGTCAATCCTGGCCACGACTTGGTAAAACTCGTTGGTGTAATTGTGAACTGTACGTGTGCCCTATTAGAGATTTTGCAACCGCTGGTGTCACGCCCCGAATTTCCATATAATTAAAATCACAATAATAATACTCATAAGTCCATAGAATTCCATTTCCAAAGTCAAGGGGCACTATCGGCCCGGGTTACAAAATTCATAAATTTCCGAAAGATAAGAAATTCCACTTGAGTTAACTAAATACATATAATGTAACGGTGCATCTACCCCAAAAAGATTTCCCATGCAGATGCAGACAACTTCCCCACTAGCCTTAGTCAAAAGATAGCACGCCAAGCAATCCATGCTACTCCTCCGCTACGGTACCTGAAATGGAGGGGTTGAGCTACTAGCCCAGTAGGAAAATCTATTCCAAAATTATGTATATGTAAGATGCATGGCAAGCACTATAACATGGAATAATTATGCAAAACTTTCGCAACAACACATACCCACACAAACTACACTCCATCCATCAATCACGACCAATTTTCCCCCTAGCACATTCCCATCCGGGTACTAGTCTCATTGCCCGCCTAGCACATTCCCATCCGGGTACTAGTTTCATTGCCCACCTAGCACATTCCCATCCGGGTACTAGTTTCATTGCCCGCCTAGCACATTCCCATCCGGGTACTAGTTCCACTGTCCGCCTAGCACAATCCCGTCCGGGTACTAGTCTCACGGTGCATTTCATTCTCAACAATATATGACAATCATAAAAAGAAAAATCCGTATCGCGTTCAATAATCTCATTCATATGCCACCAATTCCAAGTAATCAATATACAAGTCAAATGATCAATCATTGATGTCCCACTATACAATGCGCAATGGGAATAAAATCAGTACATCAACATTGCACGGTTTACATTCCAGAAGCCCCAGGAGCGCTACCCCAAAAACAAGGTATCGCTACACTTAGGGTCTCGGTAGCGCTACACATAAAACAAGGTATCGCTACTATTAAGGTCTCGGTAGCGCTACACCTAATACCAGGTAGCGCTACCCGCCATTCCAGAAGCCCCAGGAGCGCTACACCAAGAACCAGGTAGCGCTACCTGTGCTGATATCTGCGCGATTTCCAGATTTCGCACTCGATTCACACCACAACAAACAACAAATCTACCACGAACCAGGCACCAAAACACATTACATACACATAATAGAAGATAGAAATCCCTACCTCAAGCCTTGAAATGGAAGATTTGGTCCAAAGAGAGAAGCCCTAGGTTGTTGGAGCTCCAAAGCTCAAAATCGTCTCCTCCGAGCTTCAACCCACGATCCAACTCCAATATCTTGTTACCCCCGGCCCAAGGTTCCTATATCTCCGAGGGATTTGGCAATGACGAAGAAAAGGGGGTGGATTTGGTAGAGAGAAGGGAGAGAGCAAAGGGGTTTCTTGGGTGCTCTTAGGAGAACAAATGGAAGCCTCTCCCCCCCTTTCCCCCAAATCAGATTTTTAAGCCTCCAAGGGGCATTCCCGTAAATAGCTAAGTGAGGGTACGCGCGTGAAATAACGTAAACGACTCCGGGCTCGGATCCTAAAATCATAATCCGATGATCACCACACTAAATTCATTTTATTTATCCAAAATAACCTTTTAAATAATTATTTTTAAATTCGAATTTTCCGGGTCCTTACATTCTCCCCTCCTTAAAGAAATTTCGTCCTCGAAATTTTAAAACAACATGTCGATACCGATACCTCTACACACAATCCATAAGTCAGACACAGATACTTCCAGATACGGACACACCGCTATTTCTCAATCTTTATCATAAGCCAATCCGGACTTTCACAAAGCTCAACGGATGTCAACAATCAAGTTTTCATGTCCAAGTAACATCAACCAAGCATATGTAACAAGCATGCACGCACCGTGCTCATCGAGTACACAACAATCAACGCATAGTCACATTTCAAGTTCTATAATTCATATCATGAACCAGCACATAACTCATGTTTAAATCACATTCAATAAACACAAAATATGGTGGCAAACATGCCCCAACCCAAAAATCAAATGATAAGTGCATAAAAGTCACGGGTTAAACAAATGCGGGTATTTCTCCCGAACCTCATCCTCACGCTCCCACGTGGACTCCTCTTTGCCTTGGTTGCCCCATAACACTCGAACCAAAGGTATCGTCTTACCTCTCAACACTTGCTCTCGGGCATCTAGGATGCGAATCGGTTGCTCTCCATAAGATGCGTCAGCCTCTAGCTCCAACTCGGACCACTCCAAAACATGAGAAGGATCCGGCTCGTATTTCCTCAACATCGAAACATGGAACACGTCATGCACACCCGATAACTTTGGGGGCAAAGCCAAACGGTAAGCAACTTCTCCAATTCTCTCAATGACATCAAACGGCCCGATATATCTCGGTGATAACTTCCCTCTCCGCCCAAAACGCGACAAACCTCGTCGTGGCGATACTTTCAAGAACACATGGTCCCCCACCTCAAATGATAATGGACGACGGCGTCGATCGGCATAACTTTTCTGTCTACTTTGAGCGGTAAGTAATCGTTGGCGGATTGTCTTGACTAACTCCGTAGTCCTCTCTTGCACCCTCGCAAGTTGCTTGCGAATCAACCTCATACTCTCGGAAGTTTCCCCAATCAAATCCGGTCCCACCAGTGTTGCCTCACCCAACTCGGTCCAACATACGGGTGATCTACATGGCCTACCATACAAAGCCTGAAACGGTGCCATCTCAATGCTCGACTGATAGCTATTGTTGTAGGCAAACTCGACAAGAGGCAAGTGATCCTCCCAATTTCCCCGAAAGTCCAAAACGCATGCCCGAAGCATATCCTCCAGAATTTGAATTGTACGCTCAGATTGCCCATCGGTCTGGGGGTGGTAAGCAGTGCTGAACAATAGGGTCGTGCCAAGCGCCGCTTGCAAACTCTGCCAAAACCGTGCCGTAAATCTAGGGTCTCGGTCGGACACAATAGAAACAGGAATCCCATGCAATCGGATAATCTCTCGAATATACAGCCGACTGAGCTTCCCCACTGAATCAGTAACCCGAATTGGTAGAAAGTGAGCGGTCTTGGTCAAACGGTCCACTACTACCCATATAGCATCATGCCCTCTCGGCGACTTCGGCAAACCCGTAACAAAATCCATCGTCACATGTTCCCACTTCCATTCCGCTATTGGCAAGGGTTGCAACTCCCCTGCGGGTCGTTGGTGTTCAGCCTTAACTTGTTGGCATGTCAAACATTTCGCCACAAAACTCGCCACATCCCGCTTCATTCCACACCACCAAAATTGCCGACGCAAATCATGATACATCTTCGTTCCGCCTGGATGGATAGCTAAAGGAGAATGATGAAACTCCTTCAAAATCTCCTCCCGACAAGAGGTGGGTACAAACAATTTTCCTCGGAAGCGAAGGCCTCGGTCCGCATAGATCATCCATCCATCACGGGCATTACCACTTAAGAATTTCCGGCGCAACTCTTCCGTCTCCTCATCATGTTGTTGAGCATCCACTACCCGGGTGGATAAGGTGGATTTGATAGTCATATTGCATAACATTGCCCCATCACTAGCCTCCTCAAAACACGTCGCATAACTCCCCAACTCCTCTACCATTTTCCATTCACGAATGGCCAAGCTCGCCAATTGAATTGGCTTTCTGCTCAAAGCATCCGCTACCACATTTGCCTTTCCCGGGTGGTATTGCAATTCAAAGTCATAATCTTCAATATGCTCCATCCAACGGCGTTGTCTCAAATTCAGCTCCTTCTGGGAGAATAAGTATTTCAAACTCTTGTGGTCGGAGAAGACTTCAAACTTCTCACCATAGAGGTAATGTCGCCAAATCTTCAAAGCAAACACCACTGCGGCCAGCTCCAAGTCATGAGTTGGATAGTTCCGTTCGTGTATCTTCAGTTGCCTTGATCCATAGGCCACGACTCGTCCCTTCTGCATTAAGACACACCCAAGTCCCTCTCTCGATGCATCACAATACACCGAGTAACCAACCCCCCTCTCGGGTACTATCAAGACTGGTGCGCTAGTCAAGCGCCGCTTCAACTCTTCAAACGCTGCCTCGCATGCGTCATCCCAAACAAAACGCGTCCCCTTTCGAGTCAATCGGGTCATAGGTGCCGCCAAACGAGAAAAGTCAAGTACGAAACGACGGTAATATCCGGCCAAACCCAAAAAGCTTCGAATCTCAAAAACGTTCTTCGGTCGTTGCCAACTCATTACCGACTCTATCTTTCCCGGATCAACAGACACCCCTCCTTGCGAAACAACATGCCCCAAAAACTTGACTTCGGAAAGCCAAAACTCACACTTACTCAACTTAGCATAAAGCCGATGCTCCCTCAAAAGCCCAAGAACTATGGCCAAATGCGCTTCATGCTCTTCTTCCGTACTTGAGTATATCAGAATATCATCAACGAACACCACCACAAATTGGTCAAGGTACGTACGGAAGATACGGTTCATAAGATCCATAAACGTTGCCGGAGCATTAGTCAACCCAAACGGCATCACCACAAACTCATAGTGCCCGTAACGCGTCCGGAAGGCAGTCCTTGGGATGTCCTCACTCCGGACTCTCAGCTGATGGTAGCCCGACCTCAAGTCAATCTTTGAGAAACACCTAGCTCCTCGGAGTTGATCAAATAAGTCGTCAATTCTTGGCATTGGGTATTTATTCTTCACGGTCACACGGTTTAGCTTCCGGTAATCAATACACAACCGTAAAGATCCATCCTTTTTCCGCGCAAACAAAGCCGGAGCTCCCCACGGTGACGTACTCGGACGTATGAAACCCAAATCTTGTAACTCCTGCAATTGAATCTTCAACTCCTTCAATTCGGCCGGAGCAAACCGATACGGAGGCATGGAAATCGGTGTCGTACCCGGAATTAAGTCTATTGTAAACTCAATCTCTCTCTTGGGAGGTAGACCAGGTAACTCCTCTGGAAACACATCCGGGAATTCTCGAACCACTAACGGCAACTCACCTCGTTCGTGCACATTCTCATCAAGTGTCAAACTAGCCAGCAAGGCATAAATGGAGTCTCGCTCTTGGGGTTCATAAAGATAAGGTTCTAGCGGTTCCCGGCGTTCTCCTAAGAACTCAAAGCAACCATCCACCGGCGAACAAATACGGACTCGGCGCTTAAAACAATCTATCATGGCACGATGGGTAGACAACCAGTCCATACCCAAAATAACATCAAACCCAGTCATGCCCAAAACAATAAAGTCATACGTAAAGCGACGGTCAAGGATCATAAGCTCGCAATCTCTACACACCCGGTCAAGTAGTGAATTTCCCCCAATAGGCGTCTCTACATACAACGGTGGGTCTAACAACGTAGTCTCCAAACCCAAATCACAAGCAAATGATGCAGCAATAAACGAATGTGATGCTCCAGAATCAAATAAAACCCTTGCAAAAGAGTTGAATATGAGAAATGTACCCCTTACAACCGACGGGTCTGGATTCTGAGAAGTCGAAGGTGCCACAGCAGTAGTGATGTTGTAGGCCCTAGCAGGAACCTGATGCCCTTGCATATGCCCGCCTCCCCGTCGACCAAAATTTGCTGGTGCCGTTGAACTAGCCCCTCTCTCAGTTTGTGAACCCTGCACCGAAGTAGTTTGGCGAAAATGGGGTTGTTGCTGCCGTTGTGGAGCCCCATGGGATTGTTGCCCCTGTCCTTGCCTCGGTTGCTGCACCGAGCCAACCTCACTACGTGTCCCTCCCCCTTGAGGACAAAACTTCGAGATGTGATCCTCCTTTCCACAAGTATAACAAACTTTAGGAGGCACCGGGCACTGAGCACGGATATGACCAGGTTGATTGCATCGAAAACATACACTCGGAGGCCTCGAAGTAGTGCTCCGCGAGCCCGATGAAACAGCAGGCCTAAGGTTCGAATGGCTCCGTTGGGACTGAAACTGCTCCCTCTGGCGCTTACGCCCTTGACTTCCAGAACTCCCCGAGGATGAAGAGTAGTTTGGCACCGTACTCGGTTGCCTTGGTTCCCACACTCTGGAACCCCGTTGTGCCTCTCTGGGCAACTCAACACTTCTAGCACACTCCACCACGTCAACAAAGTTCATCTTCCGTTGGCTCACCACGAGCCTCTTAACTGAGGAGTGAAGACCCCTCTCAAAACGCCTGCATTTACGACTCTCCGAAGCCACTAGCTCCGGTGCAAAACGGGACAAGGTTTGGAACCTTGCAGCATACTCGGACACAGTCATGTTCCCCTGCTCCAACGTCTCAAACTGTTCACGCAACTGGTCACGATAAGATTCCGGGAAGTACTGGTTCTCAAAGAGAACCTCAAAGTCCGCCCAAGTCAAAGTCTCCCTGTCCGGCTCATTAGTTCCAGCTGCTCGCCTTGCAGCCCTCCTTGCATCCTTCCGCGATCCCAAAACCGACTTCCACCACTCATTTGCTTCCCCCGTCAATTGGCATGCCACAATCTTGACCCTAATGCTATCCTCCACAATATCTAAGGCATCAAACAGTTTGTTGATCTCGGACAACCAATAATCAGCAGCTAGAAAATCACCACATTCCCCGCCAAACAGTGGTGGGTTCAAACGTCGAAACTCCCTCATGGCATCCATTGCCCTGTTTCCATCCTCGGCCCTCGTACTGGTCCTCAACATGTTGGCCTCGGCGAGAGCCGCCACAAACTCCCGAGCAAACACCTCCGGAGCAGCCGGTGGTTCCTCGTTTTGCTCAACTTCTTCATTTGCCCTCTCCATACGAGGAGCCTCCCTATGTTGACTTACTACATCCTCCAATGGGATCTCACGGTAACGCCCACCGCTTTGGCTTCGGCCTCGCGGTCCACCCAATCTTACACCACGCCTAGGAGGCATATCTCTACAATGTGTAAACACTAACAAGATCAATAATCACACAATACGAGGCCAATGCCCAACACGGAAATCCAACTTACTTTATCGATTCTATGCTTACTCATAAGAAACAAGTTGTATGATGCATATGACTGTCATGCACACAAGCACACACATGTCCTTTCAAAAATGCAAATTTGAACCCATGAGACTCTAAGTCTCCCCACGGTCTCAAGGTATTCCAACTCTCGCTCTGATACCAAGTTGTCACGCCCCGAATTTCCATATAATTAAAATCACAATAATAATACTCATAAGTCCATAGAATTCCATTCCAAAGTCAAGGGGCACTATCGGCCCGGGTTACAAAATTCATAAATTTCCGAAAGATAAGAAATTCCACTTGAGTTAACTAAATACATATAATGTAACGGTGCATCTACCCCAAAAAGATTTCCCATGCAGATGCAGACAACTTCCCCACTAGCCTTAGTCAAAAGATAGCACGCCAAGCAATCCATGCTACTCCTCCGCTACGGTACCTGAAATGGAGGGGTTGAGCTACTAGCCCAGTAGGAAAATCTATTCCAAAATTATGTATATGTAAGATGCATGGCAAGCACTATAACATGGAATAATTATGCAAAACTTTCGCAACAACACATACCCACACAAACTACACTCCATCCATCAATCACGACCAATTTTCCCCCTAGCACATTCCCATCCGGGTACTAGTCTCATTGCCCGCCTAGCACATTCCCATCCGGGTACTAGTTTCATTGCCCACCTAGCACATTCCCATCCGGGTACTAGTTTCATTGCCCGCCTAGCACATTCCCATCCGGGTACTAGTTCCACTGTCCGCCTAGCACAATCCCGTCCGGGTACTAGTCTCACGGTGCATTTCATTCTCAACAATATATGACAATCATAAAAAGAAAAATCCGTATCGCGTTCAATAATCTCATTCATATGCCACCAATTCCAAGTAATCAATATACAAGTCAAATGATCAATCATTGATGTCCCACTATACAATGCGCAATGGGAATAAAATCAGTACATCAACATTGCACGGTTTACATTCCAGAAGCCCCAGGAGCGCTACCCCAAAAACAAGGTATCGCTACACTTAGGGTCTCGGTAGCGCTACACATAAAACAAGGTATCGCTACTATTAAGGTCTCGGTAGCGCTACACCTAATACCAGGTAGCGCTACCCGCCATTCCAGAAGCCCCAGGAGCGCTACACCAAGAACCAGGTAGCGCTACCTGTGCTGATATCTGCGCGATTTCCAGATTTCGCACTCGATTCACACCACAACAAACAACAAATCTACCACGAACCAGGCACCAAAACACATTACATACACATAATAGAAGATAGAAATCCCTACCTCAAGCCTTGAAATGGAAGATTTGGTCCAAAGAGAGAAGCCCTAGGTTGTTGGAGCTCCAAAGCTCAAAATCGTCTCCTCCGAGCTTCAACCCACGATCCAACTCCAATATCTTGTTACCCCCGGCCCAAGGTTCCTATATCTCCGAGGGATTTGGCAATGGCGAAGAAAAGGGGGTGGATTTGGTAGAGAGAAGGGAGAGAGCAAAGGGGTTTCTTGGGTGCTCTTAGGAGAACAAATGGAAGCCTCTCCCCCCCTTTCCCCCAAATCAGATTTTTAAGCCTCCAAGGGGCATTCCCGTAAATAGCTAAGTGAGGGTACGCGCGTGAAATAACGTAAACGACTCCGGGCTCGGATCCTAAAATCATAATCCGATGATCACCACACTAAATTCATTTTATTTATCCAAAATAACCTTTTAAATAATTATTTTTAAATTCGAATTTTCCGGGTCCTTACAGCTGGTACATCAGTCGCGAATAATTATGAGGCAGGAATGTGGCGCGCATCTTCTTCTTCAACTTATTCTAGTCCTTGATTTTCTCTTTGTCCTGTCTTTGTTTGGTAATTTTGAGTTGCTGCCACCAAGAAAAAGCCCTTCCCCGAGACTTGGTAGCCGTTAGAGGTACCCTCCTGTCCTCAAGAACCTCTTTGAATTTTAGAATTTCTTCGATGGAGTTAAGCTAATCAAGAAACTCTTCTAGTGTCAAACCTCTCTGAAATTTAGCCAAATTAATCTTCAAGTCTGACTCCCAAAAATGAGAATCGCGGTCGCCAACCACGATATCTTGAGTCTGTCTCCTTGACTGACAAACTTCAGCAAGAGGATTAGAGACATCAACATCCGAACCCTCAAACTCTAAGATGCCAAACTGCCTTTGACCTTGTCCACAACAGCCTTCATGTTTTTATTCTAAGAGGACTGGACCCTAGAGGAAGACCTAGGTACATGATAGGAAATGTTTTGTAATTGCACCTGAGGATATGCGTACAAGATAACATAAAACTATCGTCCCACCCCACTCCACAAACCACAGACTTGTGATAATTAATCCTCAACCCAGATATGATCTCAAAGCCCCTCAGCACCCTTTTGATGTTTCTCACCTCCTCCAAGCCACCTTCACAAAACAACATGGTATCATTAACAAATTGCAAGTGGGTTAAACTGCCAGCCAAAGGCCCTAACTTGGCATCCCCTATGAGTTTAAGCTCCCTAGCTCTATATAGAAGTTGACTTAGCCCTTCTGCTGCCAGAATGTAAAGAAAAGGTGAGAGGGGATCCCCTTGTCTAATGTCCTTTCCCATATTGAAAAGGTTGGTGGGAGACCTATTGATTAACACCAATAGAGACGCTGTAGAAATGCACTCCTCCATCCACCTCACCCTCTTGATTGGGAAGCCAAAGCTCGTTAGCATGGATAAGATGTAGATCTAATTCAAATTATCATAGGCCTTTTCAAAATCTATTTTAATCAACATGCCTTTCCTATTCCTAGATTTCCAGCAGTGAATAATTTCGTTAGAGATGAGGATTCCATCTTGAATCCCCCTTCCCCCAGCAAATGCCTACTGAAATTGGCCAATGATGCCATGCAAAACCACAGACAACCTTTTAGCCAACACCTTGGCAAGTATTTTATGGATGCTCCCAATGAGAGTAATTGGTCTAAAATCACAAATGCTGGCAAGGTTAACCACCTTGGGGATAAGTGTGATGAATGAGGAATTTATACCCTTAACTAGCTTTCCATTATCATGAAACTCCTCAAAAAATTGGATGCACTTCTCCCTTAGGAATGGCCACATTTCTTGATAAACAGCAAATTAAATCCATCCGGCCCTAGAGCCTTTCTACCTTCACATTTCGAGATGGCATCCCAAATTTCTTGTCCTGAGAACGGTTGAATGAGGGAAACTCCTAGGTCAGTATCCAGAGTATGAAAATTACCTGTTATCTCAGGACCAAGGAATGGCCTGGTCACCCAAGACTCAGAATAAGCCTCATGAAAATGCAGGAAAATATATTATTTAACAAGAACAGGATCAGTCACTGGCTCTCCTTGAAGCTGCACTGTATGAATTCAATTCTTCCTGTGTCTGTTAGTTGCCACATGGTGGAAAAACTTCGTATTCTTATCTCCTTTAAGGCTCCAATTAAGGCGAGTTTTTTTGAAGCCACAACCATTCCAACACCTTGCTTTCTTTCCAGAAAGAACTCTTGGCCTCCAGAAGTTTTGACCATTTTTTTGAGGACTATAACTGCCAATAGCACTACTTTGGGTTTCTCTTCGCTACTAACCCTTGTAATTTTGTGACAAAAAAGGGGAGTAGTGTTTGTTGAGATCTCCCCATGTGAAAGCAATCTTTCTTGAAAGATTTGGGCTGCTAGAAAATCAACAATGTAGCCAGTATTGACCTTAGGGAAGATTTGGAAATCCCAAGTACGATTTGGTAGATTTCATGTATTTATTGCATTTGTTTCTTCTAATATCACCCCCTCGACCCATGTGAAGTAGACACAGATCTGCCACTTTGTCGTCGCACTTGTCTTGTGTTCCAGAGAACAAATTCAGCATCCCTCTGCTCACACCAGAGGCTCATTCCATTAGGTAACCTCACACGCTACCTATGAAGAGTCTGACACTTGTCTCTGTTGACACTCTGCACCTCCCTTGTCGAGGTCCACCGTACCCCCAAAACTGGATACATCACTCGCTTACTCTGGGATGACTTTATATTCTTCATAATTCGTCCAACTTTGGATTGATCACCTCTAGCATTGCCTACTAGGTCTTCTGTGACGAATCTCTAGATGAATTCCTGCTTATGATAATTTGATTCAATTGTGGATCGGCCACTCTAGCGTTGCCTCTTGCGGTGCTAGGTCTTCTGTGACTAATCCTATTTTTATCATTAAGCAATCTGCACCCCCACATTGGAGTGCCCGCACCCCCTGCTAGAGTGCTCCAAGTAACCTTGCCATCCAGAAAATTCCCAGGACAGAATGGAGGGGTCACAATGGTCCCACTTAAAACCTATTCTCCTTCAACACCTAGTGTTGTTTTGACAGAATTTTCTGATGCAAGAATTTACTTCACTTGCAACATCGTACCATTCTATACGTGCCCCTCGTTGCCTGGGCGTCTGCACCCCCACACCGGGGTACCGTGCAAGGATTAGTTCCTTGCCAACCATGATCCCACCTCCCCACTTCTTGCATGCATCATTTTGGAGGTGTAACCATCACTGATCAATGTTTCAGCAAATAAGATGTTCTTCTTGGTCAATGTGGTCGCTTGTGCTGTATAGCTCTTCAGATTTGACCTCTTCTCATTGCTTTGAGCTTCCTTTTGAACTTTTTGGAGCCACCGCACACCATTGGATCCACCACTCTGTGCCTGGATATCACCATGGGCCCTGCGACTTCTCATGCGCCTGTTTCGTGTGCGTCTTCGCGACCTCTTTGCTCCCTGTGCACCCTGACAGCTGGACTTGTGATTGACAGTAGCTCCTCCCGTCACAACACTTCCCTCTAGCCTGTACAGATTTCTCAACTTCCTTCCTTGCAGCACTACTTTGTCTCCTCTGAGGACTTTCAGAGTTCCTCCTTCAGCTGAGAATTTGTAACCTTTCTCATCAATTCTTCCGAGAGAAACCAATTTTGCTTTAACCCCGGCACATGTCGGACGTCTGTCAGCAACACCTTCCTTCCATCTAGCATACGAAATCTTACTGTCCCTTTGCCAACAATTTTGCTAGCTGAGTTGTTGGCCATTTGGACAATTCCCCCATCGTATGCCATGTACTCCGTGAAGCTTTTCCTTTCAACACACATATGGGTTGAGCAACCTGAGTCTAACACCCAGTCTGTCTTCTCTCTCTCGGTTCCACTTGTTGTTGCTATGAGAGCATCTGCCAAATCATCCTCACTGATAAACGTGGAACCTAATAAAGCCGCCACTACTTGTGAAGTTTGGCCTTTCTTTATATCTGTTACATACTTGGGGCAATTCCACCTGATATGCCAATTTTCTTTGCAATGGTAGCAGATATACTCCTTGTGGTCCCTTGAACTGGACCTGCCTCTATTAGAACCTCTGTTGGCTCTGCTCTGGCTTCTACCTCTCCCGCGCACAACATTGGCATGTAACCCGTCGTTTATAACGGTGCTCATGCCCATCTCCTTCCTTCGCGCTTCCTCGTTGAAAATGGCATCTTTGACCATTCCCAATGTCAACTTTCCATCCGGCGGCGAATTACTGAGAGAAACTACCAAAGTCTCCCAATCATCTGGAAGGGAACTGAGAAGTAATAAAGCCTGCGTCTCATCATCAAACTTCAATTCGACAGTAGCCAACTGGTTGACCAAGTCCTAAAACTGACTAGTGTGCTCTGCCACTGAGCTCCCACTCCGGAGCTTCAGATTTACTAACCTTCTCATTAGTAACGCCTTATTTCGCGATGTCTTTGACTGGTACATCGGCTCTATTTTCGTCCACATGGAGTAGGCACACGTCTCCTAGGCTATATGATGGAACACCTCGTGCCCAACACACTGTCGGATTAGTCCAATTGTCTTCCGATTGAGCTTCTTCCAATCCTCCTCCGTCATGCTTTCTAGTTTGACACACTTAGACTCTAGAGGGTCGTACAAATCCCTACAGAATAGCATATCCTCCATCCTAGGCTTCCAGATTGAATAATTGGTCGGCGTTAAGAGGATCATGGAGGTTGTACTGGTCTCCGTCATCTTGCTATGCACACCTCAAAGCAAGAAATTATGTCTCTTATTTCCCACGAACTCCCGGTTTGCTAAAACACCTTGAAATATAGCCTCGGAGGCTATAAATTCACTTTCACCGCAATACCGAAGCTGAATCTCGATAAATGGAGCACACGGTTGGATCCGGAATGCTCAAATTAGCTGGAAAACACTATAATTTTGTCGAAATCGGAGTTAAAACGGCCCCGAAATCGCAAAAAACATGCTCTGGAATATTCCTTTCCACTAGGGAATATTCCTGCTGACTGGGAGTGCTGACTGGACACTTCTGCTGACGTGGTAGCGCTGACTCACCACAAACGCTGACGTCGCAGTCCACATGTCTGCTGACGTGGCACCAAACTGGCCGGATGACTGGCTGATGACGTGACAGTCAACTGACAGTCATCATCTTCTACCTCCAGTCAGTGAGGGTAATACACCTCCGAGAGTGGATCTCACTCTCCAACTTCAACTGGAAGGTGTGGCTCACCCCTAGCTTTGGTTGAGCTGTTTCTGCCACTGTTGCACTCGTATCGATGAGACGAACACAACCCACTAGTCAAAAACAATTTTCGACACACTCGAAAATTCGTCAGTTTTGACAGAGAGATTTCGAATGACTCTCACTTTCAACCCAGGCTCTGATACCACTTGTTGGGGATCGGGGAATCACATACACACACAATGGAACATTACTTGAGAGAAAATTTCACTTTATATCAACAATATAAAAAGTTATAAAAAACTCTCGGAGGAGGAGTTCCGAACCGAAACCTCACACTCAACTCCCTCACACTCTCTTGTTCCTATCTCTCCTCTGCCTTGTCACTCACCATTGGCCACTTACTCAGTGCATACAATTTATAGGCAAAGCAAAGAAGAAGAAACAAATGCAATAAATACATGAAATCTACCAAATCGTACTTGGGATTTCCAAATCTTCCCTAAGGTCAATACTGGCTGCATTGTTGATTTTCTAACAGCCCAAATCTCTCAAGAAAGATTGCTTTCACATGGGGAGATCATCTCAACAATGTTTTCACTTGTTGACTAGTTGTCTTGACAATTTTTTTGATTTGACAAAGGTGGCGTATGGTTTACGTTGAAATTTGGAACTTTTGTCTTAACTTTTTGTCTTTGCTCATTTTATTTTGTCAATTGATTAGCGACCTTCAAAAAGTTCAAAAAAATTCTACAGAAAACATTGAACTTCCAGAGCAATATCGATCCCAACAAAGCTATGTTTGAGAGAGAAAATCTTTGAGCGATCAGTTTGTAGTGCGTAGGTGAAATCTTGAGAGAGCAAAATCTTTACCATCTTGAGTAGATTGATCTCAAGGGTGTTCCATTAAGTAAATCAAGAGGTTCGAGGAGTCGAATCTTGAATGAGCATTGTTTAGAGCAGTTTGAGAGGAGTCAACAAAGAGGTTTTAAATCAACACAGAGGAGTCTAGATTTGATTGTGAGAAAGTCTCTCATTTTGCGATTTTCGTGTATTAGTGCTTTCTTCTATCATGTGATTTTTTTCTCGCCTTCAAAATTTTCACCTATATCGGTTAGTTATGCGTTGTTGAGTCTTTATTTATTTATCTTGCATGATCATATAGATTATTCATGAACTTATTTAGAGAATCAAGAACTAAAATCGAATAACAATAACTCAATTAAAGCTTAATTACAAACGATTTTTTAATATTCTTATAAAACCTGAAGCTAATGTCAACGAGGGGAGAATTGGTTGTGCAAAGCCTAAGCCCAAAGAGAGGTCTTTTGTGCGTACCACATTACAAGACAAAAATAAATGATCAGGCAAAATCTTAGAGCTGCATGTAGTTGGTGTGGTGCCAATTATATGCGTCATAAGAACAATAACGAGACAAACATCGTGAAAACTCACTTAGTACATCAGTGTCTTATATACCCCCTTAAGAGCAATTTTGGCAAAGAGCAAAAAACCCTAGTCCTTGAACCTATAAGAGATGAGGACTGAGAGAAACAATTGCAAACTTAGTGTTGTGAGCTTTAGCGTGGAGGCTTGTGTGACGCCCTAGTTGAGATGGTTATTCTCGATAAGTTTTCTTGCAGATTTGTTGAGGGTGAGGGTTTTGGATGCTTTATGCGTCTATCTCAATCGAAGTGGACAAGAATTCCATCTGGAAATTAGGAATGCATGAAACTATTTCAAAATGAGAAGAGAAATTTAAACAAAGCACTCAAGGATGAACGAGTTTGCTTTACTAAGACACTTGGACATCACCCCAAAACTTCAATTACATGTGTCTCACTATGGACACTCGGCAATGTAGTTGAGCAATGTTCGGTGGATTAGGGAGTTGATAAAATTTTGACAATCACAGTTAATAATTCAAGCTTGAACAATAGCTTAATTAATTGCTTGACATAGAAGTAGAACAAAGAGGAAGATCACCATTTTGGAACATGAGTGTTTCCATGTTAGGTGTTGTCCCCATATTTTGAATCTCATTGTAACTGAGGGTTTGAAAGATATCCACACATCAATTGTAAGGGTGAGGAATGTTACAAAGTATGTGAGATCACAGCCATTTAGGATGGCAACAATTAGGTCTTTTGTTGAGAAAGAAGGAATTGAGTCAAACTTTCAACCTTGTTTAGATGTGCCCTCTTGATGGAGTTCCACTTATTTCACGTTAGAAAGAGCTTCAGTGTATCAAAAAAGCATTTTACCGATTAGAAGAAGAAAATACCCTCTCGTCATAGAGTGTTAGAGAGAATGAACTCCGGGAGGTTGATGATTTGGATGAAAATTACGAGAGTGAGACATGTAACCGTAAGGATAATGGGAGAGAGAAAGAGAGAAGGCAAGCATATGCAGGGGCGGAGGTATATTTGGGGGGGGGGGGGGGGGGGGGGGGACGTGCCACTCCCAATTTTCAAAACTCCAATTTTTTTTTTAATTTTTAATTTTAGTTATTATATCAAGTGTAATTATTTAGTGATATTGGGACACCATGTGATGTTTTAATACCTTCAATCACTACACATTCATGTGAGTGTTCTTATATTTAGAATTAGGTCTCACATAATTGAATATATGGTGATGTAGAGTATTAGAACACCACGTAGCGGTGTCCTAGAATCACGAATCAATTTTGTTGTTGTTGTGATGCCCGCCACGGGAAAAAGTGTGATGTAAGAGCTCTATTTTTTATCACCGAGTGTTTGTTATGTGTTTTTAATTATTAAGTGTCAATTTTTGAATATTAATTAGGTGTTCGTATCGTATGTTTTTTTTCTTATTCATAGAATAGGTATATTTTGATTTGATTTTTTCTTATTCATAGAATAGGAATATTAAATTTTTGTTTTAGTTATTATATCGAGTGTAATTATTTAGTAGTATTGGGACACCATGTGATGTTTTAATACCTTCAATCACTACACATTCATGTGAGTGTTCTTATATTTAGTATTGGGTCTCACATAATTGAATATATGGTGATGAAAAGTATTAGAACACCACGTGGCGGTGTCCCAGAATCACGAATCAATTTTGTCGTTGTTGTGATGCTCGCCACGGGAAAAAGTATGATGTAAGAGCTCTATTTTTTATCACTAAGTGTTTGTTATGTGTTTTTAATTATTGAGTGTCGATTTTTGAATATTAATTAGGTGTTCGTACCGTATTTTTTTTCTTATTCATAGAATAGGTATATTTTGATTTGATTTTTGGATAAAATTAACCTTATAACATGTCAAAAAAATTTTTGTGTTATGGACGGTTAACTTAGAACATATACATGTTCAAATTTTGTCACTCCCAAGTTTTATTTCTAGCTCCGCCCGTGAACATATGAGACTCCTACCAGCAATGATTAGACATGGTTGAATTGTATGTGAATGTTTTCAAATTGTTCTACGATGCAACCGAGCATTTCTTTGGGCAGTTGAACATGACTTGCACTTCGTTTTTTGTGGATATGATGTTAATTCATTTGAAAATTCTCATTGTGTGAGGACCAACAAAAGCACTCCTTTAACTTGAAGTGTTTGGCACATGCCATGATGAGTAAGTTTGAAAAGTATTGAAAGTTTGAGAAGATCCACTCGTTGTTGTTGTTCTTTGGCTTTGGTCTTGATTCTGGTTATAAATTCGCATAAGTGAATTGGTGTGTCCCTTGGAAAAAAGGAGTATTGATTCAGGATGCAATTAGACGAAATATATAATATCGTTAATAAGTCCGAATTGAAAAGGTACTGGATAGAGGCTTGTGAAGGAGATAACTCCGAATTTGATATATTAGATTCGAGGACAACTAATACTGCCAAGTATCATGTTCTCTCTCAAGTAGCACGAGATGTTCTTGCTATTTATGTGCCCACTTTTACATCGGAATCAACTTTTAGCACAGAATGATAGGTTCTTGATCCATACTGACCATACCGAACTTCTCCCTTCTCCCAAAATGGCTAAGGTCCTCATGTGTGGTTAAGATTGGTTGCCTTCTCCAACAAACTTTTTTTTCCCAAATGGTGAATTTTATGTGTTGCTCGCTATTTCTGTTGTTTGGTGTCTCGTACTACTATTATTTGAGATTGTTGCGACAAATACGATAAACAAAGAAGAAATAATCAACAAGAAAATAGAAAGACGCAGAGATTTACGTGGTTCCGAATAAGCAATAGCTTAAACGTACGTCCACGGGAGGAGAGAGATTTCTTTCACTATGATCAAGAGAGATTCCAAGGGCCGGCTATGTTCCGAAACCCTAATGTGAGGTGCCCAATCAATTTAGGTCTCAACTAGCTTTCTAGGGATATCTTTTAGGGAACCAAGTCTATCATATTTATAGGAAATCCCAAAAGATATGGAAGAATACCAATCCCTAAAGAATAGGAATATAAATCCCTAAAGAGTAGGAAAATATCCTAAATAAACTAGGAAAACAAATTTCCCAAACTTTTCTAGGATTCTCGCGGGTACACCTTATTACTGGTAATAGGTGCCCTATTACCGGTAGTAAAACAAGCTGTCCAAAATCAGTAGCTTTTACTACCGGTAGTACCAACACTACTACTGGTAGTACTGGTAACTGCCAAAAAACTGAACTTCCCATTACCGGTAGTTCCAACACCACTACCGGTAATACCAGCTACCACCCAAAAACTTTCCTTCTCCAAATTCAAGGCACTTTCCAACAAATCTTCACCTTGACTTGAATTCCAACGAACTCAATCAACAAGGAACCTTCATCTTGCACCTCTCTCTCCTCCAAAGCCCCGAAGGGCAATCAGCAACTGCGAACACCAATCAAGTCCAAGTAAAGCTTAAACTTGATAACTGGAATTGGTTTAGTCATCATATCCGCTGGATTTTCTGCCGTACTTATCTTCTTCACCTCAACTTGTTTCTGAGAGATGATATCTCGAATAAAGTGATACCTCACATCAATGTGCTTCGTCCGCTCATGGTACATAAGATTTTTAGTCAAATGTATAGCACTTTGACTATCACAATAAACGACAGTTCCATCCTGCTTTAGACCAAGTTCCCCAAGAAGTCCCCTCATCCACAATGCTTCCTTAACAGCTTCAGTCACCGCCATATACTCTGCTTCTGTAGTGGACAACGCAACTGTAGCCTGCAAGGTAGCTTTCCAACTAACAGCACTGCCCGAAAGAGTGAACACATATCCCGTCAAGGATCTTCTCTTGTCATGATCTCCAGCAAAATCAGAATCCACATAACCAACAGCAAGTCCACCTTTATCGGCACCATTGTCAAACACCAAACCAACATCCGCAGTCCCTCGCAAATACCTCAGTATCCATTTCACTGCCTCCCAATGTGTTTTCCCCGGATTTGCCATATACCGACTAACAACACTAACAACATGTGAAATATCAGGGCGAGTACATACCATAGCATACATCAAACTCCCAACAGCACTAGCATATGGAACCTTTGACATGTGCTTCATCTCATCCTCCGTCTGTGGTGACAAGTCTACAGAAAGTCTAAAATGCGCAGCCATTGGAGTAGACACAAGCTTGGAATTTTGCATAGCAAAGCGCTCAAATACTTTTTCCAGATAACCCTTCTGAGTCAAGTATAACTTTCCAGCCTTTCGATCTCTCCTGATTTCCATACCTAAAATCTTCTTTGCTGCACCTAGGTCTTTCATCTCAAACTCTCCACTAAGCTGTTTCTTCAACCTGTTGATTTCCGATATATCCTTGGCAGCAATTAACATGTCATCAACATATAATAGCAAATAGATAAATGAACCATCGGGAAGTTTTCGAAAATACACACAACTGTCATATTCACTCCTAGAGTAATCTTGACCCATTATGAATGTATCAAACCGCTTGTACCACTGCCTAGGTGATTGTTTAAGGCTATACAAAGATTTCTTTAACAAGCAAACGAAATCTTCTTTACCAGAAACTGCAAATCCCTCCGGTTGATGCATATAAATCTGCTCCTCAAGCTCACCATGCAAGAATGCAGTTTTGACATCAAGCTGCTCCAGCTCTAAGTCGAAATGCAAAACAATGGCAAGCATAACACGAATAGAACTATGTTTAACAACTAGTGAGAATACCTCATTGAAGTCCACTCCCTCCTGTTGACATAGCCTTTCGCCACTAATCGAGCTTTAAGTCTTGCATCTTCCACTCCCGGGATACCTGCTTTCCTTTTGTAAATCCACTTACAGCCAACAATTCTCTTCCCCTTAGGCGGTTTCACCAACTCCCAAGTTTGATTCTTATGAAGAGACTCAATCTCTTCATTCATAGCAACAGTCCACTGTGTAGCCTCCTTTCCCGTGACAGCCTCACGGTAGGAAGAAGGCTCCTCATACTCCACTGTTTCTGCTATAGACAACGCATAAGCAACCATATCTGCATAAGCATATTTTTGAGGTGGACGGATCTCCCTCCTTGGCCTATCTTTTGCAATACTATATGGTTATTGCTGCTCTGCACCATTCTCTGTGTCTGAATCATGAACATCTTCCTCAACTGGCTGATCACTGTTCTTCTCCCCTTCGGAAGTTTCACATTCTAGCTCCACCTGCTTCAGAATCCTGTCACCACTGTCTTAAACATCTACACTTGCCTTTCCTTTGATCATAGAGTTTTCATCAAAGGTCACATCCCTGCTGATAAGAAGTTTGGATGACTTTCCATCAGAAAGCCATAATCTGTACCCCTTCACCCCAGATCCATAACCCAAGAAGATACACTTCTTAGCTCTAGGCTCAAGCTTACCCTCATTGACATGAGCATAAGCGGGACAACCAAACACCCTCAAATTTTAGTAGTCAGCCGAAGAACCAGACCATACCTCTATAGGAACCTTGCACTCAATGGCAGTTGATGGAGATCGATTCACCAAATAACAAGCAGTGGAAACTGCTTCAGCCCAGAACTCTTTACCCAAACCTGCATTGGTTAACATACAACGAGCCCTCTCCAAAAGAGTCCTATTCATCCGTTCAGCCACACCATTCTGCTGAGGGGTCTTCCTCACCGTGTGGTGCCTCACGATGCCCTTATCCTTGCAGAATATTTCAAATTCTAAGGCCGAGCAACTAGCTGCTGCAGGATTGGACGTCTATCTATCTCACCACGCTCCCCTACCCCTATAAAGGCCAGCGGAAGGAATGCTCTGCTCATCTTTCTTACGGCTCGTTACCGCAGCGCTCGTTCACCCTTTTTTCTGGTTCTCACCCAACAGAAAGGGAATAGAAACAAGAGGAACGAAGTAGCTCGACCTTTTGAGTCCTCTTTACCTCTAACGAGCATAAAAGATCAAGCTGGTTCCTAAAGAACATAGATCTTTGCTCCGGGAGTCTTGTATGAATAGACGTCTGTTTGCGAGAATAGGCTGTGCACTAATCGTCTGTCGAATCCTGTCCCCGCCTAAGAACTTGAGAGAATTTGTATCGGTGGGACAAGCTCTTAGGGAATAATCTCTTTATCCTTTTGTTCCAGACCATTATCAGTTCTCAATCTCTTAATCTTCTTACCTGTTTGCTTTTCAATCATGACCTTAAACCGTTTGAATGTAACAAAAGCCTCGCTCTTGTTTTTCAACAAACACACCAAAACTTTCCTGGAATAGTCATCGATCAAGCTCATAAAATATCGAGAACCACCCTTAGATTTAACAACAGAAGGACCCCAAAGATCAGAATGAAAATAATCCACCGTACCTTTAGTCCGATGAATAGCTGTGTTGAACTTCACCCTGCACTGCTTGCCATACACACAATGCTCACAGAAATCTAATTTCTCCATCTTCTGTCCACAAAGCAAACCCCGTTTGCTCAATTCTGTCATCCCCCTCTCACTCATATGCCCAAGGCGCATATGCCATAACTGAGTCAAATTTGAATCTGATACCTTTGATGATGAGACTGTTGCTGCAGCACCTGAAACTGTACTGCCCTGTAGAACATAGAGGTTACCCACCTTCTGACCTTTCATAAGAACCAGCGCACCTTTCGAGACCTTCAGAACTCCACTTCAGCTGTATACCTACAGCCGTTCGAATCAAGGGTACCCGAAGAGATAAGGTTCTTTTTCAAATCCGGAACATGCCGAACATCTGATAGTGTCCTCACAATACCATCATGTATCTAAATCCGAATAGTTCCAAACCCAATAGTTTTGCAGGCCATGTTATTGCCCATCAAAACTGAACCACCATGTACCGATTCATAGGTGTTAAACCAATCTTTAATCAGACACATGTGATAGGAACAACCAGAATCCAAAATCCACTTTGTATCTGAAGGAACATCACCGGCTGAAACTGATAAAACGTTTTCCAGCCCATCAGAATCCTCAGCGATACCAGCAACTACCTTTTCCTCCTTATTATCCCTTTTCGGTTTTGTGCATTCACTCTTATAGTGGCCTTTCTGTTTACAGTTAAAACAGCGAATCTTCTTCCTGTTTTTCGACTTCGATCTAGATGTCCCTCTATTCTCCTTATTCTTCTCCATTGTTCTCCCTCGCACAAACAACCCCTCACCGGACTCCTCACTCTCACCAGACACCTTCTTCCTCAATTCTTTAGAATATAAACTAGATTTTACATCCTCCATTGAGATTGTATCCTTTCCGTAGAATAAAGTAATAACAAAGTGCTCATAAGATTGGGGCACGGAACACAGAATAATTAGAGCCTGATCTTCATCATCAATTTTAACATCAATATTTTTCAGATCCATAATAATTCTATTCAACTCATCAAGATGATCTTTAACTGGTGTACCTTCCCTCATACGAAACGTGTAGAGGCGTTGTTTCAGATATAGCCTGTTTGTCAGTGATTTGGTCATATAGATACTCTCTAACTTCAACCATAATCCTGCTGCTGTAGTCTCCTCCTCAATCTCGCGAAGCACATCATCTGCTAGACTCAACTGAATCGAACTGAGTGCCTTCTCATCAACAACCTCCCAATCCTCTGTTGACATCGTTCCTGGCTTCTTGGTAGATCCAAGTAAAGCCTTCTGCAACCCTTGTTGAACCAACAAAGCCTTCATCTTCACTCTCCATAGACTAAAGCTGCTACTCTGCCCATCGAACTTCTCAACTTCGTATTTGGCCGCCATAACCGTAATCGATGGATCGATCACCAAAGCTCTGATACAATTTGTTGCGACAAATACGATAAACAAAGAAGAAATAATCAACAAGAAAACAGAAAAGACGCAGAGATTTACGTGGTTCCGAATAAACAATAGCTTAAACGTACGTCCACAGGAGGAGAGAGATTTGTTTCACTATGATCAAGAGAGATTCCAAGGGCCGGCTATGTTCCGAAACCCTAATGTGAGATGCCCAATCAATTTAGATCTCAACTAGCTTTCTAGGGATATCTTTTAGGGAACCAAGTCTATCATATTTATAGGAAATCCCAAAAGATATGGAAGAATACCAATACCTAAAGAATAGGAATATAAATCCCTAAAGAGTAGGAAAATATCCTAAATAAACTAGGAAAACAAATTTCCCAAACTTTTCTAGGATTCTCGCGGGTACACCTTATTACTGGTAATAGGTGCCCTATTACCGATAGTAAAACAAGCTGTCCAAAATCAGTAGCTTTTACTATCGGTAGTACCAACACTACTACCGGTAGTACTGGTCACTTCCCAAAAAACTGAACTTCCCATTACCGGTAGTTCCAACACCACTACCGGTAATACCAGCTACCACCCAAAAACTTTCCTTCTCCAAATTCAAGGCACTTTCCAACAGAGATCTTAAATTTTAGCAGTATGTATTGTTTTATTTGATTTTTGTAATATGTTTATTTCAGAAATATAGGCATCATTGCAATTTGAAGTGATGATGTAGCTGACTTGCTGCTGATCTTTTCGGTGGCCAAACTACTACTTATTTCTGTTGTTGTTGTTTTTTTTTATTTTTTGGTAGCATTGAGAGAAACTTGCTAGGTGATGGATAATGTCTCTGAGGAAAACTATGAAATTTGTATCTGATGTTTGATGTTGGATAACTATTAATCGGCATGTCTATTTTTTGGGCCTGTAGTAGGCCGAAATACGCAACTATGAAATTTGTATTTGATGTTTGATGTTGGATAACTATTAATCGGCATGTCTATTTTTTGGGCCTGTAGTAGGCCGAAATACGCAACAGTAGGCCTTCGGCCCATGATCATCCTCGGTTGATTTTTGTTCGGCCCAAGTTCGGCTAGGCCCAAGAGCTACGCTATGGATCTTCAGCTTGTTGGCCAAATGGCCTTTTGGTCAAGATTTCAATTCGGCCGTTCTATCTCATGGCCTTTCGCTCGGCACCAATATTCCTCAACAGATTGGTACTCGACATTATCGGTAGGCTAAACACTGCCTCTCTTGTCTCTCAGCCGCCTAATGTTCTACGCTCGGCCTTCGCACATGAGAATGTGCTACGCTTTTTGAGGGGACGTGTAGGCGTGCCCGCCTGATCTGCACGGATGTGGGACGCGTGACATCACCTCCGTGGTTCCTAGACCACAACGCTACATTCTCAACCATTGCTCACAGCAAGCAGTTGGACTTCTACACTATATATGTTTCAAGGGTACCTTTACTACAGGTACATGCACGCTCGCGCTAAAACTAATTTCAAGTTGCTTTTGCTTCTTCTAGAGGCTAACTTGATCATCAGAGTGTCCGCCGAAGATCCAACCCTGACCGACACTAATTTAGTGTTGAGTGTTTTGCAGGTTCAGCAAGAAGGTTTGCCATCCAATTTCGAGAAGTCTAATTCGAATTCCAGACTTCACAGGGCCCATATGATGCTGAATATCAAAGATTTATATTTTGTATTTTGGGCCCAGATGAGACTCATATTATGGATTTTTACCTATTTTTAGGACCTAATGAGGCGAAATATTCAAGGTGTTCTATGTCTTTTTAAGGCCCAATTGAGGCCTAGTAGGGTAAAATTTGCATTGCACTAACTTATGACTCAAATGAAAAGTCTGATCTGCTGTATATTCTGATATGTGACCTAAATGAGGCGTAATATACTGAGATCGATATTCTGTTCGGCCCAAATTGTCAAGCAACCATATACCGAAATAACCAACATGATCGATCGAAACTGGTAATAGAACCAGTTCGATTTTAAAATTTTCTCGATTGGTTCGGTTCTTAAGATTTGAAAACCAAATTAACCACTCAGTTAGATAGAAAAAAATCTGAAAACCAAACCCATTAAACTGATTACGTAACGACAACGTAAAAGTAATGACCTGAAAGTACCCACCAATTACCCAAAAATTAGCCGAACGAGTCCACAAAAATGACGTGTAAAGAATGAAGATTGATTTATACAATTATTATTTTTTGTCACAGTTTGACTAACTACATACCTGGCATTATAAATGGTTGAGTCTTTAGTGAGTCGTTGAAAAGACCGGATGTTATTATTTTTAACTCAATAACAAAAAAAAAATTTAACTTATTTTTTTTCGGAATTGATTATGTTTTTATGTTATTTGCATTAATTCATGCATGATATTATGTTGGACTTATTTGTGTCTTGATATTGTTGGACTTGACCCAAACTTTAGCCCAACCTATATCTTGATCTTAGACCTTGATCCAAATCATTTTTACTTGACCCATTAGCCCATTTTAGTGGCCCAATTCAATGGTTATACCATGGGCACAACCACATGTGATCATTTCCATTGTCATCATCACCACACATGCTTCATTTATGCATCTGCTATATATTTCAACACATTCACACTCCTATATCATGCATAACCTGCAAAAAATCTTTCAAAACCTCCATACAACCATTGTTTTGTAACAAAACAACTTGACCCTTTCCCCTTCTTCCCCAGTGGATGAAATTCATGTAGATTTTCAAATTTTTCTTGTATCCCAAGTTCTGACCTTGCCCAATGGCAGCCATGGCCTAACATTTCATGCAAAATTCACTCCCATGTGCAAGCACATGCTAACCAAGGTTGCTCTTACTCTTTTCTCCTATAAATAGGGCTCCATTCTCAGTGTGTTTTTACATTCCAAGCATTGAATTCGAAGTTAGTAGTGAGTGTGAGTTGAGAGCTTGAGATAATTTATAGAAATTTAGAGAGAGAGAGACAAGAGTTCTATCTTTGGGTTCTCATCAATTGGTGGTCAAATTCTTCAATTCAAGGGGTAATTGTGCTTATTTAAGGTAAATAATTCTTCCCTAAACTCTAATTTGTGTTTTAGATCAAGTAAAAAAGTTTCACGAAGCTTTAATGAAAACTTAGATAAGCATTTATGCTGCTGAAAAAAAAATTTTTCTAGAATGTTAAGTCATCCAGTCAGATTTTCTTAACCTGTAGACATCTAGTCAGATCCTTCCAGTCAAATTTTTTTCGTAGCCATCCAGTCAGACTTTCTTGACCTATATCCACCCAGTCAGATCCTTCCAGTCATATTTTTCATGACCTCATGTATCCATCCAGTCAGATCATCCAGTCAGATTTTTCGTGGCCTGTAGTCATCTAGTCAGGCCATCCAGTCAGATTTTTCGTGACCTGTTGCCATTCGGTTAGGGTATCCTGACCTATTCCCATCAAAGTCACCTATCCAGTCACCCACATCCGGACCTATATCTATCTGGTCACCTACATTCAAACCTATTTCCATCAAGTCACCTATCCAGGCATCCACATTTGGACCTATATCTATCTGGTCACCTACATTCGGACCTATTCCCATCAGGTCACTTATCCGGTCACCCACATCTGGACCTATATCTATACGATCACCCAGATCCTGTACTATTTACTATCCGGCCATCCACATCTGGACCTATACCTATCCGGTCACCCACATCCGAACCTATATCCATTTGGTCACCCACATCCAGACCTACACCTAGTCGGTCACCCATATCCGGACTTACACTTATTCGGTCACCCATATCTAGACCTATAACCACCAGATCACACCTAATTTCTAGTGTGTTTCCATCAGGTCACACCCATACCTTGATTGTTACCCATCTGGTCACAGCTATCTTGACCTGTTGCTACCCAGTCAACCATATCTTGATCCGTTGCCGTTTAGTCACCCATGTTGCCATCGGGTCACCTATACTTAGAACGGAACTGAAATTCTTTAACTAAACATTATGGATATAATTTGAATTATGAATTTTGTTATGTTTATTCAATATTGATTACTTCCAATGATATGTCTTTCTTAATGTCTTAATTTTGCTATTCGTACATGCATGATTAAGTACACTTGGGAATAGATTCTGAACATGACTTAGATCATTTTAAGTATTCAAAGTCTAGGAACTATACATTGACACCGTACCTCACATCTCACGAGATTTTGATCAAAATTATGTTTTGAAATACACTGATATATATGTCATGAGTTTGAAATTACTCTTTGAGAAATGTGTTAGGATGTCTTGAGTCGAAATATGGCTTGAGCCGAACTAAGTTTGGCACCATCGAGTTGTGTCTTGGAGCCGAGTAGGTCACGTCTCTTGTATTTAGTCAAGTTATGTCTTGAGCCAGTTATGTTCGTAAGCTGTGTCGTGTCTTTTCAAAAAAATAAAATTTAGTATGTCGAGAGGAGGTAGAATTTTTGAGTCAAGGCACGACATAGGGGAGACATAACACTGAGAGCATAACGTTTGGGTGCATGAGATACAGGAGCTGATATTTGAGTACATTAGCGTCGGTTGAGAGGTTCCACTTAGGGATCAGGATTATATCGTTCGGGAACACCATGACATTATTTTCAAAAATAGATTTTGACTTACAGGCAACGCTTGTGTCGACCCAAAATTTAGAATTATTGAAATGGATTTTTAGATATATATGAAAGTTGTCAGACCCATGGTCAGAAAATTAGGGATTGGTCATAGAGGTTGACTTAAGGGATATTATCACCTGCATTTTACTCTGATTCAAATTCTGAAATTTATTATTTGATGCTTCCGCATATCGTCATTAAATATCATATGTGTTACAATTTGATTTTCATTATGTAATGTATTTATTTATTTATTTATTTCGACTACTTGTTTATGTCATTATCTTGATCATGCATCATATGATCTATTGCATAAATTGGGTCTACGGGTAGAAATTATTTATTGAGCTTTATCGCTCATTGGTGTAAATTTCCCTTGGCCCTGGCCTTTCATGCCAGGTATTGATAATGACGCAGCTGAGTCCATTTATCCTGACCCTAACAGCAGCAGTTTTGAGGAAGAGCAAGTGGCCTTTCATGGGTTTGGGTTAAGATTGTTGCTCTTTCAAGCAATACTCCTTAGTTGGATGCTCGTAGGGTTTCAAAAATTCGAGGAGAAAACATTTCCGAATTGTCTTATTTTTTCTTTTTAATCCTTTATGTAATATGGAAGGGAACCAACTTCTATATAATTCAAACATAAACTGTAAAAAGTAGTTGTATTTTAGTTGCTCATCTCGACAATCAATAGTACAAGTTTGTAAAAGGTGTTTGTGCATAAGAATAGACTCTTATAGGTACTCAAAACTTTCGTATAAGTGTAAACCATTAAAAGGACGTTTGAACAGTTAAAATTTGCACAAATTGCTCTTTGGAGTCTTAACTCAGATTGCAGAGAAGCCAAATCCATTTGGAAGGAAAAACTAACCTTGAACCATTGCAATTCTCGCTGCATTTGTAGAAGTGGACCAACGGCACTAGCTCTGAGACTAATTTGTTGTTGATGGCCCAGATGTCCAGCTAAATGTAGAGTATTGTTTCTCAAACTGTCTTCTCTTGCTATAAATAGTAGACCATCATCAACTTGATATATGAGATTGAATATACATTCACGACGCCACACAACTGCATATTGAAGTATGGTTAAATTGTTCATGTATTGAAACAATAGCGCCGAAGGGTATGACGCTACAATCTCTTCAACAACTTCAGGAATCCCAACATATGCTGCTTTGGACAATGCTGGCTTAAATATTCTTTCCACTATAGAGATACTTTCTTCTTTTGCGACTTCCCTACAAAGTGATTTGAGAAGCTCACGTGCATGATGGTGCATCAGTTTTTGTTCTCGCAACCGTTTGATCTCTGGCACTGTTTTTGAAAATTATCACCTTTATAAGGATGCTATAAATTAATTTGAAAAAAAATTCCCTTCATACCGATTTACTTGTTTTCTACTACTAATTGGGACCTTTAAGAAAATGGTTTATACTTCTAAACTTATAATATCGTTTATATGCTATATTGATCTTGTTTTGATAGATCTCAATTAGTTCTATTGAATGAAGTTTTAAAAATTATAAAAAAAATATTATAACTTGCAAAGTTTAAATAATTTTTAAAAGCCACAAACATCAGAATTGGACATACAAAATAAGTGTTAGGAGTAATACTCTAACATGAATTAATCGTTATATATTCACAAGAGCAACCTACCAAGCTTTTCAGCGACTTCCCAAAACATGAAATGCAATCTTTGCCTCACTGCACAATGAGAGTTAACCAACACTCAATTGATTAAGTATTCATGTCTAACTGAAATCAACAATTGAAACAAAACAAGAAGAAGCCACTAGATGTACACGAGACTACCTTCTTCGTTACTTTAGGGTGTGTCCACATTATTCAGAAGCACCTGGCTAATCTCTACTCGATACGTATGTGTAGACAAAATATAGCCTCTCATATCACTATGATCAATTCAAATTATAGGTGTAAATTGTGTCGGCCCAGCAAGAGCATAACACAAGCATAACACGGCACATGTGAGGATCCAAAATTTTTTTTGTTTTTATTTGATGTTCAGGAGGTTGATTAGTGTGTATTATTTTCGTAGAATATTCATTTTGAGCTCTGGTGAGTTAGAACTTGACATTAGGGGCTTGTTTTATGCCCTTAAGGTAGAGGAGGGGCATTGAGGTCATTTGGGTCATCCAATTCCCCTTTACATCAGATTTTTTTTTTTTTAAAGTTTAGACACAAATATCTAAAGCTCTCAACTTTCTCATCTCTATCTAAACCCAACTTTCTCCCTCTCAAGCCCTAGCTTGAATCCTTGATCGAAACCCCATATCTCTCAAATTTCTTCTTGAATCTTCATCATCCCGTCATCCTTGGTTGATATCCGGAGTGGGAGCAGGCGAAATCATTTGGAGCACACCACCATTAGAGCTTTAGAGGAGTCATTTGAAAGCTTAAGATCCATCTTCTAGACTTTGAGGTAGGTATATATTACTTTGTCTAGATGCTTATAAGTGTTATTTGTAGTTGAAATGCTTGATCTAGACATGTTAAGAGTAGAAATTTTAATTTTTGGTTCGAGTTCTATCTCTGCTAGAAAACTCAAAAATCACTAAGGTTGCTCGAGCGACCTTCACCTTGCTCGAGCGATGTGTGAAAACTTAGAGTCATTCCAGTGACTGTCCAGCGATCTTACCTACAAATCTTACAGGAATTTTGGTCGCTCGAGCCACTATGCTTGTTTTAGGAATTTTTGGTATTGTTTGGAATGGCTTCCTTATAGTTTTGGGCCATTGTTCGTACTTTATATCATGATTATGAGAAAGGATGCTTGTTCAGCACATTGTCTAATTGTTAATGTTAAATATGGGAATGGTTATATAATGAGATGATGAACGATGACACATGAAACAATGATCACACCATGTTGAACGTACTAGACTCCTTCGAGAATGCTAAGAATGGACTAGACTCTTTCGGGAATGCTAGGAATATATTGAACCCCTTTCGGGAAAGTGCCAAAAAATGACGACACAATCCATGTAAACAATGTTATGAGGAGAATTATGAGTTGTTCGACTTGCTAAAGCGCTGAGGAAGAAATTGACTTTATGATTGATTAGTTGTTCAAGTATTCATCTTATTCCCTCATTATGTTATGCGCTTGATCCTCCTTTTATTAAGTGCTAAATTGATTTGACATCCATATCATGTCATACAGGTATAAATATTCCTACTAGGCTTGTAGCTCATCTCGTATTTCATTTGAGGTGCGGTACCATAGCAATAGGATGGTGAACATGGCATGCTGGGCGTATGCATTCTGAGGACTTAGTTTGTAGAGTTATCCAACATCTTATCATCAACCATTTTTGTGAAGATATAATATAACTCTATTTGAATTCCATACTTTGTGTAAACTATCGAAACTCTCATATTTTGTGAATGGCCTCCAGTGTTGAGATGGCTTATTTTGTAACTTTTATGTTGATGGAACTCATCAGAACATTATGAATGGACTATTTGGGAAGATTATCTTATATTGTGAGGATTTATTTTATCATATGTTTATATTGTAAAGCTTATGGAAATTGAGGGCGTGACAACACAACAAAACCAAAGATAGGAGTATAATTTTGTGCCTCATTTGCCCAACGTATTTGGAGAATGTATGTATTGGACTCAAATTTTAGGGGCTAATTTTATTACTGAACATTTTCTAGCTTACACAGATATAGAGAATCAAATAAGAAGTTCAAATGACTATTAGTAGTGAGAAATATATTGTCTTGTATTTCTTACTTTTAACTTATAAATATCAACAATGCAAATGATTGATAACACAGAAATGTGCTTACGTAATTCTTTTATTGTATTACGATTTCTTACTTATCAAGAATTATTCTTAATTTATCGTGTTAATATTAACGTAATAAGTTTGAAAATTCTATGGTTCAATACCAAAAAATATTGTCTATTATTTATCTTCTCTCTGCTTGGCTTTACAAGACCCATTATGGCACAAGCACTGACACGATGGGAATGTTGTAATGCATTCTTGTACTAGTGCTGTGATGTAGCTAAACTTTGTAATTTTATTCACATTTAAAATTGTTTTGGGACTTGGTATTATTTCACTAGAACATCTTCAAACCCACGACTCATGCACAAGCATGGCATAGCAACACTTGTGGTGTGCTCAAGAACCAAGCCAGGCTTAGAATTTTCTTGCATGGCACGAGAATTTTAAGGGAAAATTTTGTTTACTGTACTTTGATCAGTTTTTATTCTCACACACTCGAATTCATTATTAGATACATACCCTGCTTAAACTTTCAACTACAATGAGAATGCTTACGGTGTTAAAAAAAAAACTATAAAAATATCTAAAATACCCTTGTTTATTGTCACTCTTGCTTTCTTTTTCTTTTTTTTTCGCTCCCTTTAGGCTAAACAATATGACCAAACCTCCACCACAAAACCCTTTAGCTTCAAGACCTTTATCTCACAATGTCCCCCTCAACCTCCTTCGCCAGAACCAAGAACTATCTATAAAATCTCCATTATTAATTACTGCCACCGACGCCTGTAATCACATGGTGTGAGACGATGTTCAAGAACGAATTGATTTGGTTATGATGAAGCTCTTTTGAGTTTTGAGACCTAGAAGTCCTGAAACTAGCTAGGATGACTGCTAGCCGCAAATGACTAGTTCTTATAAGCTCTCCTATAAGTTTAATGCTTTCGCTGTTCAAAAAAAAAGTATAACACCTCCATTCTCAACCCTAGAAATTGAATCTTCTCAGCAAGCACAAAAGATGGACCCAATTTGTGCTTCAGAGTTCAACTATCATCCAATCTATTTTTTGTGGGCATATTTGTGGGTTTACATATACAACACACAGACACATACAACACACAAACATATACATACATACATACATATAATATGTGTGTGTATATATACGAAGAAAACCTATAATAAAGGATCCCTTATTTTGCTAAAATGCGGCGTCCTATTTCTTGATCAAATTTTGATGATTTGAATCGTTTAATTTGTTTAAAACGTGTTTTTAAGTATACCTATGAGATATTAACTCAAAATATTACTGGGAAGGGTTAGTTTTGCATAAAATTGTTTCTATCAGCATTTATGAAAAACTGTTTGGATAGCCCTTCCTGATATTGTTTTGAGCCGATTTCTCACGGGTACCTTTAAAACATATTTTAAACACATTGAACGGTTTATATCATCAAAATTTGATCAGGAAATGAGGGATCCCTCGTTAGAAAGGGACTCCCTCCCTCTCTCTCTCTCTCTCTATATATATATATATATATATATATATAGACACACGTGCAAGCGCGCTACGTGTGCAAAAATAATTTAAATTTTTTTCTAATAATTGAATAAAATAATATTTTTCTTTTGTCAAACCAGTTATCGCTGGCATTAACTCCAAATGCTACGGCCTAAATCCCCTCCACTCGACTAAACAATCAAAAAAATCATTAATCCCAATCAAAATTAAAACAACGGACGATCGAAACCGCGGATCAATAAAATAGTATGAGAAATTAATAATTAAACAATAAAACAACCCTACAAGGAAAATGAAAAGCCATTTCTTCCTCCACATCCGATTGAGACGAAGTAGAGTGAGTCCAAAGATTTACAAAGAACCGAGAATACCACGTTATGATGGTGGTTGGTGATCGAAGGAAGGAGAAATGAGATAACGACAAAAAGAAAGAGGAGGCAACTAGATATACAACGGAGAGGAGGGGGATGAGGTGGTGGATGAGGAAGTGGTTGTGATGAAAGAGCATCCCGTGGCTGTCATGAAGAAAACATTGGTATCTCATTTCTTTTTCTTTATCATGTCTGTAGAAAAAGATGTGGGTGTTGGCAGTGGTGGTGGGAATGGCAACATAATTATTACAAATATCTATTTCTTATCTTTAACATAATTATATTAACTACATTTCTCAAGTCAACTAACTTATTAACCATATTTCTCAAGTTATCTAACCCACTCTAGTCTCGGCAATGCACGACCACAAGAGCACTCCACTGCCGAGCTCAATTTTCTCTAATTTAATTAAGAAGGAAAAATTCAATACAACCATATTTAAGCTTTACTTGCTTGAGTTGTCCCCCAACTTTATTTGCTCCTTGCCAAGCTAACAAAGTAGGGAAAGGCTACATGAATCTATCGAACAGATATTTCCTTCCATGATAAATATCTCAAATTGTCACTTGGAATTCGTATCATTGTATTTAATGCGATTGACATCCTTCCAGCCTTTTTAGAAACAGACGCGCCTCCCACACGTGCTAATTTCAGGCGACGTAAATGTATTTTTTTCAAAAAGAAAAATTAACTTTTTACTTTTACCCATTTTTCCCTTTTATCATTTGTTCATGGTTCAGCTTGTTCTTCCATTTTGTTCTCACCATTCATGTGTTCTCTAGATTCCCTAAGTCCCTCAGTCTCCTCAACTCTCGACCAAAGATCCTATTCTAATCTATGTAAGTTCTTCCTTGTACTCAATCTCTTTCCTTTCTTTGCTCGGTCCCACCCCCACCCCTTTTCAGAATTTGGGGTTTACAGGGAAATGTTCGAAACTCTAGCAAAAGTAGAAGAATTTTGCCAGCAATACAACATTCCTGACGATATTGTAGTCGAACTAATGGCCCGACACCCTTCATCAAGCTTGTCACGACAATACTAATCACATCTTCCTCATCGCCGTCACCGAGGGTGGGGTATGATGTGCCTTTCACCCTCTCCTTCGCAGTGCTCTGAACTATTACAAACTCAGTTCGATGCAAATCTCGATCAACACTTACAGAACTTTTTTGTCCATAGTTGAACTAAATAGGATCGTAGAAACCAGTTTAGGACTTTGGAATATCCAATACAATTACAACATGGTCCAACCCCACACTGACATGTACTACCTCAAAATCCGACCTAAGTGTGAGAGGATAGTGACACACCTTGTTGATTCAAACCGTTGCAATGACAATGATTACCTGGTTGTAGTGGCCAATTGGTAATTCAGCTCTGATGAACATGAAAACCAGAGACGTAGCATTCTAAGAAGGTTTGGGAAACCTCGTTAGTATTTTCTTTTCTTTTCTTTGCACTTGATTTGCGTCCCCGACTGTTCTAACACTTTGTTTGTTTCTTGTTAGGTAAGCCAACCCTAAAAGTTGTCACAGCATATTTCTCAGAATTCTTAATTTTGTTGTAAACGGCCCAATAGCTGCTCGCGAATTCCCTAAGGGTCTCATCGAACCTCTTATTCATGGCCATCAAAGCATCTAACTCCTTTGACTGCCTACATGGCAATGAACCAAGCCACAAATTGCTCGGTCAACTCTCCCTAATTGGTGATTGAATGTGGGGGGGAGCTTGTGAAAACCAGTTGAGGGCAGTCTCCCCCAAGCTTAAAGTAAAGACCCAACAATAAAGATTCACTACAAGAAAAAACACCAATGGTGACACCCTCTAGGACATCGTGTCACTAAATGTAATCAACGGTGACAAGGACTTCTACATCTGTCACCGAAAGTGTTGGGATTTTGGCGCCTAATGGAAGTGATTTACGGTGACAATAATTTTGTTTTGGTGGCACGTTTTGTGTCACCAAATATTAAAAATGTGGGTGACAAGTCTATAGGTGTCACCAAAGAGTTTAAATTTTGGTGTTGGAGGGGAAAAAAATGGTGGACATCCAATTTTTTTGAGAATGTCACTAAAAGATTTTGGAGGTGTCACTAAAAAATTTGTAAAATAAAACTACGTCGTTCGAGGGACACATACTTGTCACAAAAAGTTCCTAATCCTAATACTCCCAACACTGAAACTATAATTAACACTACTAGAATAATAGATAAAGACCACGCTTCATAAATTAAAAAGATCACGTTTTTTATAAAAACGTGATAAAAAAATGAGAGATGCATTTTTAATTATACTTTTTTATAAAACCGTAATGATTGTTGGTTTTTAACTACGCTTTCAATGGAACTGTGATTATAAGTAGTTATTTTAACCACGCTTTATTTGTACGCGTGATAAAAAGTCATAGATTAGTTTAATCACACTTTATTATAAGCATGATAAAAAATAGTTGTCAATATTAATTACGATTTTTTAAAAAACTGTAGTAAAAATAGGTAAAAAAAGATATAGTTCTTTTTAATCACGGTTTCTTTAAAACCGTGATAAAAATGTGTAAAGAACCAAAAAAATGTGAATTTGAAATTTTAACTTAATTCAAAGTATTCAAGTTAGTGGAAGTTGTAAAGACTTGTTTGGACAAAGGCAAGAACAAGGACCTGCACAATATTTTCCAAACTGGACACTTCATGGATCCCAACATTTAATCCCACTATGCGACTCGGTTGTTCTTTCAAAGGAACCGTTGATGTCTCCAACATCAACGCAGGCTCTCTTCTCATCCCGTAACATCCTTCTGTTTGTTGATTTCTAATACTTTCTAAACTTTGATTTACAACTCTGGAATTTTTTTTGGTAGAAGTTAGGGTTTATTGTTTCACCATTTTAAACAGTATACTCGTCCTTATCCAATGTCTCATGATTTACAGTCGTCGAAAATCATAGATTGTGTGGCTCAAAATCACCGGATCCATCAAACGACATGAACCTTGATCGTGAAAGTGATTTCTTATTCCGAATCCTTGCATCCACCCCGCCGACGCCGTAAACGAGGTTCAAAACAAACGAGCTCGGCGCAGAATGGTACCACATCAAGCGCCGTTGATACAAACCTAGCTGGATCCACCGATTCTCTAGTACTCGTAAGTTCTACATCTAAATACTTAATACTTGACGAAAACAAGAGACATACTATTGTTGGTGAAGAAACCCACCATGTGTTTGATAAATTTACAGAGTGACATTAGTTATGAATATTTGTAATATTGTTCATATGTAGGTCCCTTCAACCTTGATACACAACTTAAGAATATTTTCAATCTTGTTCTTCTCTTAAGCATGTACACGCATACATACACACTTGTATCGCTGAACTTCCTTGCTAGTTTTTCCACTTAAATTGTTAATTTGATTCAAAGAGGTTTTTTTTTTTTTAATGTTTGGCTACTTGGCTACTCATGAGGTGTTCGGTGCTCTGTTGTTGTTGTGCCTAACTTTAGCTTTTCATTATGCTTTCTCACGTTGTGTACATGTGAAGTCAAAATTATACCTAAGGTTTTGCTTTGCTAAACGGAGGTGCGTGTGTTGTTTTTGTTCATCAGCTCATTTTATTTCTCTTTCCAGGATTGAGTAATTTTTCGCTTACCCTTCTTAGTTATCGGTTACCTATCATTCCACTCAAATTCCCAATGGCAAGCTGGCAGGCGATAGCATTGCAAGATAGACATGCCATAGCATGCTACGACTATTTGCTTCTATAGATTTACATCTATGAATTTGGGACATTTGTTATCAGTGTTATCCTCTGGGATGTTAAGGAATCAACATTCGTAAATCTAAAACAAGTAGTATTTGAAGTGTTGGGTACATGTGTGTCTTGGTCTAACGCTGCATCTTACTTTTTGCGTATCCTGGCATATGAGATCAGTTGCCAATTTGACTTTTTGTGATGTGCGGATTGGGTACATGACCCAAATAGCTTTGTGGATGAAAAAAGTGAATGCAGACTCTGTATTGGCAACCTTGATATGCAAATATCAGAGTACGCACAATCTATTGAATTGAACCTTTGTTTCACATCTCAGAGGAAATTTAGTTTCTAACTGCTACATTAAAACTTTGTTTACTTTATCAGGGGTGCTTTGATTAAGATGTTCTCTCCATATGGGAAGATTGTAGCTGAGGACTTCTTGTGGCATACTCGTGGGCGAAAACGTGGGGAGCCTCGTGGATTTGCTTTTGTTCAATTTAGCACAAAAGAGGTAAATTGTGGATTAATGATTTCTCCATTTTTTGACAAGTCTTGATTTCTATTTTTAAAGTGAGGACGCAGGAAGCAAAACTGGCCAAGAAGAAGACCAATGGGAAATTGGCTTGTGGGCACCTAGTGGTTGTACACCTTGCAAGTGAAAAAACTTGGTGGAAACTACCGAGACCTCTGGTAAAGCAATAGGTATGGCGAACAAGTCCATTATTGCTCTAAGTAGTTCAGAGGACAAACGAGTTGAAGTACTAAAATAGCGGCCATTAAAATAGTTCAGAGGGAATATTTAGGCGCGTGATCTGAATCAATCTGGCATCGCCTGCTGTTTCAGGTTCTTCAGCCAGCTCAACTTTAATCTTTGCAATGGCGTCTACTTTTATTGGGAACTCAACATCGATTCAGGAAATGTTGAGGCATGTGAGTGAGTAGTTTACTGACACACATTCAAGAAATGTGTTACACTCAGTTTAATTTTTTTATTTTCTTAGTTCGATTTAGGCATTTATTAAGCGATTCAAGTGGCTTACCTTCTCTCATTCATTCTTGAGCTAAGGCTTCTTTAAATCTCTCCTTTGGTAGAAGAGATTTATTTTGTGGGATACTTGGATACTTACAGTTCTTAGAATGAAGAATTTATCAAATCACTCATCCTAAATGGTTATTTCAAATCCATGGTGATAAATTGTCAATCTCAATCTGACATCCATTTCTAACCTATGAAATCAAAATTCTTGACATTCATTTGAGATTTTTATATATCCAAATGGAGCCTTCTGTTTTGAGGGTTTTGTACTCTCCATAATTTTGTTCTTATATGCCTAGGATTACTGCCATACAATACTTTAATGCTTCCTTGTGTTGTCTGTTGCAGAGGGCAAGCAGAACCGAAGTTGATTATAATGGAAAGACATGTAAAGACAGGTACATATTTGATGATGACTTGCAAGTAAGAATATTTACTAGAGATGGGAATAAAAAGTTTTCCCTTTATTTGGATTTGTGGGTTAAAAGGCATATAGAGGGTGAATCACTTTCCTAGCTCTAGTGGCTCCAAATAGCTAAACAATTATACTTGCAATGTGATAACCCGATTTTTATTTGCACTTGTTAAAGTAAAAGAACTTTGATTTTCAATTTGAGTTGTGACAAGAAAAACCTGAAAGAGCAGTCTTGTTTACTTTAGATTGTTATTACTTTCTACAATTGGTCAAGATGAATCATAAAATCACTTTATTTCTATTAATTTTGAGTTGTGTTGATTTTGACATGTTAAATAATTGCATTTTTTTTCATGATTTTGTACAGGTAATACGAGATGGAGTTACTTTTGCCAGTTTATCAAGATGAAGTTAAAGACTTTTTGGTAGTTATTTGAAATACTTGTTTTTAGTTCTTTTTGTCATTGGAAAAATGCAATATGTATGGATATTTTATAGTTTCGATAATACTATTAAGTTTGAAGTTTTTATTGTTGGAGGATAAATGTTTTAAAGTTGGATGGTGAATGTTGATTGTTAGATATTTGGTTTGAATGATATTTTGCTTTTTTGTGATACAAATATTGAAAAGTTTATAAAAAGATGAAAAATGTTATTTTGGGTGGTACAATTATGTTGATTGTGGTGTCACTAAAGTTCTATTTTTTGTGACAAAAAATATTCGTCATCCTTGTTCATTCATTAGAAAATATTATCGGTGACACATATTTGGTTGTCATGGTATATAATTTTAGTGACAACTCTTGTCATAGAAAGTCTCTTTTCAGTGACACCGCATTGTAGTCACGTTGCATTCAGTGACATCACTTGTCACAAAAACTCTCTCTTCGGTGACATCGTATTCATGCCACTGTTGAAATTTGCATTTAGTGACATCCTTTGTCACAGAAAATCTATCTTCGGTGACATCATATTCCTGTCACTGTTTATATCATTCCGCGACAACTACACAATTTTGTCACCCTTGACTTTTAGTGTCACGGATACAGTGACACCTGTTCTTGTGTCGCGAAGGTGTCACCAATGATAATAGGTGACAAAAATTAGACCTTCGGTGACATTTTTTCGTGTCACCAAACATGTTTTTTCTTGTAGTGATTCTTGTTGTTGAAATGTACGAACAAAGCTTGCAGAACCTTGATGTGGTTCATGGGGTCAGTCTTGCTGTTGTAGAAGTGGAACTTTGAAGGGGTGAACTTTCTAGGTAAGGCCTCTGCTAATAGCCTTTGACAACAAATAAGATGCTAGTTGTCGCAATGTCTTTTTTTGCTAAATTTTGCTCTACTTGGCGCACACCTTGCTATTGATTCAATCATTCTCTCATATTTTGGTAAATGTACACGCACAAACACAAATACGCGCACGCGTGCGTGTTTGTGTGTGGAAAACTTCTAATAAAGGATCTCTTATTTTGCTAAAATGCATATCTCTACTTTCCTAATCAAAATTTGATGATCCGAACCGTTCAATGTGTTTAAAATATATTTTTAAGGGTTCAAGTAAGAAACCGGCTCAAAATATTACCGAAAAGGGATTGATCCAAATAGTTTTTTTTATGAAACTATTCCTATTGGCATTTATGCAAAACTGTTTGTATTAAGCCCTTTCTAGTATTTTTTTAGCCAATTTCTCATTGGTACCCATACAAACATATTTTAAACATGATATTGAACGGGTCAGATCATCAAATATTGATAAAAAAAATGGGATGCCCACATTTTAACAAAATGAGGGATCCTCATAGGAAGGGGACTCCCTCTCTTTCTCTATCTCTCTCTCTCTCTCTCTCTATATATATATATAGATATATATATATACTGTGTGTGTGTGTGTGTGGATAAATTTGTAATGACGAAAGAATTATTTCCTCCACATTGTTTGCCAAATGGAATCCGTCTTTTGTCGGAGGCCTAACTTGGATGATAAGAAGTTGTCAAAGAACCTTCTGCCTCTAGTTGATAGAAGATAATGATCGAATCAATTTTTAGTATTGCTAACTTTCCATATCAATGCATGTAATAAAAAGTTACAGCGTACTTATATCCTTGAAGGTGTTTTTTTATGTAGAGGTTCTCTCTCATTAAATTTGAGTTTCTTTTGACCATTAACTCCTCATTAGCGGTTCTTTAAGACCATTGACCCAGCTAAATGAGTTTCATCCGAACTCCTTAGGATTGGGTCTTATCTCCACATATTATTGAAGTTTGACTCAACTTCTAAGTTCTCATTGATAGTCGAGTTCATTTACGATTTTTCATTCTTGTCTGACTAGATCTTTTTCTTTATTGCCAAAGTCTGAACACAGCACTCTGACTGCCTTTCTCAGGTCCATCAACACACGGATCTAATTGGCTATAGCCTACATGCAATTGTACAAGCAGTTCCATAGTATTGAATTGTCTTCTAACTTATTTACTTGAGAAAATCCTAATTATGTTAATTAATTTTTACCTCCTTCAGTATATATGTCTGGACGTTGATGTTTGCATCGTCAAATCAGTTTGTGATGGCAAAATCCTTGGAGCTTGTATGTTTGTGCATGTTTTAAGAGTATAAGAAAGCAACAAGCTTTCCAAAGTTAAGAAACAAAGCATTTTAATAGCTTTAACTGGATAACAAAATAGTATGACTTGAGGTATAGTGGTAGTCAAACCAGAGGTATTGCAACAGTTGGCAAGATTCTCAATGTCTCCTCTGTTATGGTAGTTTGCAATGCTTTCTGATTTCATAGGAACTCCTACATGTGACGCAAAAAACATAAATAAAAAGTTAGGTGAACCATGCTGAAAGTGTCTGATGGACTTTAATGTGAAGAGAAAAGATGAAATACATAGATGTTTACCCAATTACTCAGGGAAAATCCCTCACTATAAGTTCAACTTAAGTTATGTTTTTTTTGATAAAATAAACGTTGACATGAAAAAATAGAGATTAGAGTAGAATTGAGTAGAATACTATTGGAATGATCATTTTGGTTTCTACACTTGGTTATAGATAAAAATAAAGGAATTAGGACATGACACGAATTTGGTATTTAATTCTTACTCTTGTAACCAAGAGTGCAAGACAAACAAAATAATTTACTCACTCTTGGCAGTCTCAATATCGATCTGATAATTCCAAAAAAGAGTGAAGAGTGAATTGATGAGCTTGTAATATTGCAAATCTATTGGCTCATCATATCCATTTTGGCACGCATGCGTGAGTTTTATTGCATATTATAGTTGGTATTGCACGTAAGTTATTTCTTGATTCATTGCAGGTTGATTGCATTTAAGAAGTATCCCGGATAGTCAATATGATGCCCGAGGGTTCCTATCAAGTTTTGGAGTACAGAAGCATGTTGCTGAACTTCTTAATGGCTCGAGAAAATGCCAAAGATCAAAGGAAGCCTAGGAAGCCGAGGTTTGAAGTCAAGGGGGGCAAATTTGCAATTTCATGGAAATCTCAGCCGGATGGCCTAATTGCATGCCAACCAGATGACCGTACATTTCACAGGCCATAGAAAAATGCAGAGAGATACTTTAACTGGATGGTCTTAAAATGAGTCAACCGGATGGTCTGGTGTTGAGGAAGAAACTAGAGATACTGCAATCTACCTCATCTGGATGGCTAAAACTATGCCAATCGGATGGATTTTCCAACACACAGACAAAAGGGGATATTGCAAGCTATCTCAATACAAAAACTACCCCAACCGGATGACCTTTGAATGCATTAAGCAAACCAAAACACAGAGAGCAGACTCATCTCATTGGCCACAAATTCACTCAACTAGTTGACCATGGATAGTGACAGCACCTTTATGCTAACTGATTAGAGATGTTTTGGAATTTTTTATAAGAATAGAGCTCTCGCGGAAACTAATTAGCAAAATAGGTATTTTGGTAACTTAATTTTTTAAATTATTTTCTGCACCTATTTTCTTGCCACATGCACACACACTCCCCCCCCCCCCCCCCCCCCCCCCCACCCACCCCCCCTTCCCTCTCTCCCCCTCTCCCAATTGTGCTTCTTGCTCACTGAGATCTTCCCCCATAAATCAAACCAATGAGATCTTCCAACACAGTAATTTAATTCAATAGTTACACTGCATAAAGGCTTTCTTTGCCAGAATTTCAAGAAACCCATCACCGCGAAAATCCGACTTGTTTGGTATTCCTTGAAAACCCAAAATCACTATCAAATTGATAACTGGATTTCAAAATGTGGGTTATATTCTTGTGTGTATATGTGTGTGTGCGTGTTTGAGAGAGAGAGAGACAAAGAAAGGTATGGGGAAAGAGCCAAAACACACAGAATAGGGACCAAATTGAGAGAGAGAGAAAGGATGTGTGCAGAAAATAATAAATAAGAACAATAAGTTACCATAATACCCTTGAAAGAAACTAACATTTGACTTTTTCGTTAAATTTTTAAATGTCCATTAACGATTGACTCATTGATTAGACATTTGAGCAGTTTATAGAGAGAGACTGCCCTAGGCTTAAGAAAGATTTTCTTCTAGCCTTCTCTTAGTCTACTCTCTATAGCTTGTCCTCCACGTACCTTTCTAAGTCCATTTCAGATTTAGAGAGAACTGACATTCTCTTTTCCTGGTGTTTGCCTCTCCCTTCACCCTTTTCACTTCTTTTTCTTTTTCTTTGGCCAATCAGATTTTACTATTTTTAACCTCTCCAGCATATTCTTTCGAGTATTCTCACACAGCAGAATCCATCCCCTATAGACTTAATTGGAGCAAAAAATAAAATTAAAAGTCAAAATCAAGCCATTTTAAATGGTCTGAACGAAAATTAAAATTAAGTCCAAACTTGAGGGACTATTGGAGCAATTTATCCAAAAATTAACATGTGTCTTCTTGGAAAGTTTAATTGGATATCCAACATTACCCTTATTCTTTAAAGCTACTTTAAACCATTTATAGGGTTAAATCTTTAAAAAAGTAAACAGCTTTTGGTTTTTACTTTTCAAAGAAGACTAGTATTTTGTAACATTCTAAAATGGAATAGTGAATTAGCACTATGGAATGGAGGAAAGCTTTATTTTTTATTTTAATAATTGTCAAAGTTGTTATCAGATGCTACTTCAATTCAGAGTCAGCCACAAGGCGATCTGCTTATTGAAATGCAGCGATGTTTAAACCGATGCGTAGTTGGACGGCCGGACTTTGCAGGCGTCCAAATGGCCTCACATTTTGACTGTCGGATCTCGTTCTGGAACAATCGGAAGTAGGGTTCGTGTCCAACCTTGTTATTTTTTGGTTTTAGTAATGACCAAAATTGGTCTTAGACTCTAATTCGGAGTTAGGTAGAATGAGATTTGGCTGTGAAAATGTAGTGCTGTTCGTACCCATGCAATGCCAGACGGACCAACTTGGCAAGCGTACAAATGGCGCTGCATTTTAACAATCGGATATCATTACGGCGTAATTAGAAGTAGGGTTCGCGTCCAACCTCCATCGGGAGAGTGCTAGGAAGGATATGAAATGAGATACTTGTGAGAACCCAAAAAATTTTGAACTTTAAAAATAAAATAAAATATTTAAATTTAAATTTTGGGACATTCAATTGATTGGTTATTACGTATTTCAAAATTTCAGTTATAGGACCGAGTCCGGGGTCTTCTGTTTTATCCCATGCGCGTCTCTTTACATAGTATTTTACATAAGTGCCCTTGGTGCTTTAAAATTAGATTTTGGGGAAGGAGTTTAGCAAAATCTATGTCTTATTTCCCTCAGCTCCCTCTCTCTACACTGTAGCTCCACATTCTCTCTACCACCACCATTAATCCACACCATCATAACGGATCGTGATTTGGTGTTCGGGAAGAAAAGATTTGCGCTGTGTTTGTTTAGAAGTTTCCAAAATATTTTCTGAAAATGTTTTGGAAACTTATTTGGGAAATGTTCTTTTAAATATTTTTATTTTTTTCCTAAACAATTTCATCTCTCTATAAAAGAAGAGAAAGAAAGAGAGCACCTCAAAAATGCCAAAAAAATTTAACTCTCAAGAGTTAAATATTTTTTGAAACACTTATACCAAACAACATTTCAGAGTTTTTCCAAAAATCGTTTCAGAAACACTCAACCGAACACAGCTTTGAAGTTTGAAAGTTAGGCCTTTTCATTCTTCATCAAATACTTCGATCCGAAACTTGAGGTAGAGATGTTTCATCCTTATTATGTGTATATTCATGATATTGGTAGTTGAATTCGTGTTTAGATTGTGTATTGTTGCATTTTTGGCCGATTTGGACGAACTACGTTATGTATGGCGATTCTGAAGATCGCTAGAGTCGCTCCAGCTACCCTAAAATCACTCTAGAGACATGGAAGTCGCTTCAGCGACCTTCCAGCGACTTACCAACGACTTGTTCTGACCTTAAATGCATCCAGTGACTTGTTGGACGATTTCGACTGATGTTTTTCACCTCATTTTGAGATTATGGACGTTTTATACCATTTTCACTCATCGATGTTATTTGTGAGACTTTGACTTGTGCGGGATTCGAACATTTCTATAAATCTCGTAGGGTTCCATGAAGTTGAAATTATATTTTACGCCTTTATTTAAACTTTCATTTTTCTTTTACTATAAGATTGAGATCTCTCCTATAGAATTGGATATGTGATATTGTTGTTCTTTTTGAAAATTATTCATCATAAATTAAATATTCAGAACTTGACAATGTATTTGACAATGCATGACTTGGGTAATATGAGTTGGGACCCATGTGTGTGTATAATATAGTTTTGGTACTTGATCATGACATGTTGCATAATATAGGGAGAAAGTGTAATTTACTCCTTTGGTAATATAAAAATCAGATTTCATCACTTTACCAACTCACTCTCTCTCTCCTCAAATCTGTCCCGTACGTCTCTCTCTCCCTCACTCTCAAACTCTCAAACTCCCTCTTCTAAAACTTGCAAAATCGGAGACCTTCCACTCCAAATCTCAAGAAACACAAAGAATGAACGATGATCTACACGACGAGGGCTTCGTATCAAGCCCGGGGTTGATGGTTCTCGCGGAGTAATGGAGGAGATCGGTTTTGGTTAGAAGATTTCATGGAGCTTGATTTTGAGGTAGGATTCATGTTAAACTTTTGATTTAAGTTGTGTAATACATTGTGGTGTTGTTATTAGTTTTGAATCCTATGTTTCTTTTGGGGTGAAAAGTTGTTTGGGCTGTTTTCCAGAAATTTTGGGATGGGTTTTACCAAGAACACCAAGAACACAATGAACCAAAAAGAAAATCTGAATATGTAAACCCGAATCTGTACTGTTCATACGTTTTGAGGCATTTCGAGGCCTAATTGGGAAAAGTGTATAACTACAAAGTTGTAGCTCTCGGAATTCGCTTAAAGTTTTATATATAAAACGTCTCAATCGGAGTTCGGGATAAGAAGTTACGGCCAAAATACCAGAACTGTTCACGACCTGACGAAATGATTTCTGGACTGTTTTTGGACAGACCAGTTCCGGGGCCTGTCTAGAGTTTTTGGCAGCTTAGATTAACCCCCGACCTTTACGGTGACGTAGCCTAAGGTCTTAGCTAAATTTAGACACAAGAACGGACATATTCGGACGGTTAGATCTTCGTATATTGCAACTTTCGTAAATTGTGATAGAGTGGATGTATAATTCTCGTTAGTGTGTTTATCCGATTTAAGACATGTTTTAGATTTTGCGTTTAGCATGAAAGTTGTTCATAATAGCTTGAAGTGGGACTATGCTAACTTCTTATAAATTTTGGAAAAGGGTTGTTATGCTTTTTGTGAGACTCATAGACTAATGGAAACCAAGAATATTGTGATGAGCATTCACGGTTTATTTATCCGTTCTTTCCTATATAAATTGCTAAATCCGTGTAATAGAACATGGAGTATTGGGTCATAGTTGTGGATTTATTTAAGAAGGAATCCGTTTAAGGAGACATGTGGAGTATGGTGTCGTAGTCGTGGACTGTGAAATGGGACATGTGTCAAGTCGTTCGGTGTGATATGAGGTTCGAGGGGTCATGAGTTTTGATGATGACATGTGTGTAGTCATGTGTTATGATAGTGGTATATGTGTGGTCATGTAACTCTAAGTTGGTGTTCGGTTTGGATGGGATACTTTTAGGCTTCGAAACAAGCTTGATTTTATTATTGAGGCACGTGTGGATATCGTGTTTATCTTAGTTGGAGGTAGTGGTGATTTTTCATTGGGTTTTGTACTTGTTTTGAGTATTGTCTTGGTATAAAAACATGTTAGTAGTCGGGGGCATTGTAATGTGACACATGAATGGTTGGATATCAAAACTCGTGATCATGTGTTGTGGTTAAGGCACGTGTATGCGATTATGTGTCGTCGTGGTGGCACGTGTGTGTTTTTATGCGTTGGATTCGCAATTATTGTTAGATGGGTATTCTTGTGATGATGTCGGCGGGAGTCCGTGATGCGAGAAAAGGACGTACAAAACTCTAAAAGTTTGCGTATGAGTCATGAGGTAGGGATTTCTCACACCTATTACGCGTGTAGGACTTGATTTGGTTGTTATTTGATGCTCGAAAGTTGAGTTGAAAAAGCCCTAAGTTTAGAGTTGAAATCTGTTAGAATTTGCCTTTGTTCGTGCCCGATGCACCGGTGCCTTGTTTTGGTGACACCGGTGCCAACTGCTCTCTGTTTCTCAGATTTATACTTGACACCGGTGCCTTGATTTTGATACACCGGTGCCTCTCTTAAATTTGTTCTCAGTATATCAGACTTTGTACTTGACACCGGTGCCTTGTTTTGGTGACACCGGTGTCTCCCTTTGAAATTTCCCAGATTTTGGACCTTACACCAGTGCCTTATTTTGGTGACACCGGTGCCAATTACTCTCTGCATCTTGGTATTTGACTGAGCACCGGTGCCTTGTTTTTGGGCACACCGGTGCCTTCTCCTTTGAAACTTTCCATTGTTTTGACTATGCTTTGGCACTTGTTTTGGGCCATTATTTTGTCAACATTGGAACTCTGTGAACACTTGAACTTACTTTTCTTGGACATTAAATGTTGTCTTTTATTTAATGATTTAGATCACATTAAGCGTTGTATCATGCCATAAATGAGAACATAAGAAGTGAATCATGTGACACACTTTGATATTGAACCTAATGGATGAAAGTGATGAACTTTATGACTTGTGTGCATATTTTTACGACACGAATGTTAGGAGACACATGACATATGTGAACAAGGTATTGGAATGCCTCCGAGAGTGCCAGGAATGTACTGGAATGCCTCCGGGAGTGCGAGGAATGTACTAGAATGCCTTCGGGAGTGCTAGGAATGTATTGGAATGCCTCCGGGAGTGCCAGGAATGTACTGGAATGCCTTTAGGAGTGTCAGGAATGACACTTTGACGCACAATGCGGACAAATTGGTGACACATGACATTTGTGGACTTGGAATTGAATGAATTAAGAAACCTTGGTGCACAATAAAGTTATCTATGCTATCCCTAACTCAAATATTGCTTCCATCTATTCTATCTCTCTGTGTGAGGATTTAATGTTTAATGGTAACTTGTTGATGGAACCCGCGAGTTGTGAAATGACTATACGGTCTAATGGTTAATTAATTGTGTTTTAAAATTATTGAACGTGTCGTCGTGCTCACTCTTGTGCCTCTTATACGTTTCTACTTGCGTTATCTTAAGTTGTTCATGTCTATTACCATTTCATCTCACATTTATGTATTATTGGTGATGTGTTGTGTCGGTTGATCGCGGTGACGTGTGTCCTGTGTGTTGAATAGAAAGGTGTGTCGTGTATCCGGTTTGTGGGATAGGGGGATGTAACGTGAAATTTGATATGAGTTGCGTGGGGAGCTTGTAGCACTGATGTCTTTCTTTTGTCAGTTAGTGTGGACAAATCTCAGCGAACTGTATACTTTTGTACGAAGGGAAAACTTATATATTTTGATGTGAGACAGGTTTTAAACATATTTTTTTAGAATCAATGGTTTAACATGTTATCCTATACGAGCTTCGGCTTATGTTTTGTTGTAAAAACCTTTTTCAGGTAAAGCCGTGAATCCTATCAAGAGTTGAGCCATTGGATTATGCTTTCTTAACTCCTATCAAGCATATATATCTCAGTCTTTTGTTGCAGTGTAACCTAGTATAGCTTAATGTAAGGTTTTTAATTTGAGATTCAATGTAATAATAAATGCACATTGAGAGAGATTGTTGTAATAAAACAGGATGTATTGGTTGGTTATTCAATGGGAATGTTCCTTGGTATTTATGTTTTATTTTATTTTATTTCTTTAAAATGATTTAATTATACCCAGAAGTTTGGGGCGTGACAATATGAGTGGCTGGTAAAATGTTAAATTGTGAATTGTTATATTGCACTGACATGATGCGATATTTAGCATTTGATGGGAGATGTGCTAGTTAAGTGACGTCTAGCCTCCGACGGGAGATGAGCTAGTATATTTTGATATTATGTAACCACTAAAGGGTGAAGTGTTAGTTGGAATATAACAATTGAATCAATATGAGAACAATGAGTTGATTAGTAAGATTGATTAGCAGTATTGTATTCTAGATTTTGTGATTATAAATTGAAGACTTATGGATTATTTGTCATACGCGTGTCATTGTAAGTTGTTCATGAATCATGTCATATTCATATAATATTAGTGTAGATATCTCTACTGGGCTTTGTGGCTCACCCTTTTATTCTTTTAGGTACTGCTCCGGAGACATAATTTGAATTTGCATGGATACATAGCGATGCATGTTTTGAAAAAATGTCATGATAGGAATTATATATCATCTTTAGACTTATTTTTTAAAAAATGTAAACTAACTCCTCTTTTGTTCCTCTTTGTATTTAAAAGCAAATCGTGCTGTAATGATTCAAATTATTTAGACTTGATGGGCCAAAAGAGCCACTCATGAGTTGTAATGTTTTAAAACACGTTATCAATGGTGGATTATGAGAATTATGATTTGGGTTATATTTGAGAAATTGTGAGATTTTATTTAAATGGTGAATATTTATCTTGTTTGAAAACGAGGGTGTGGCAATACTACGCTCCATTCAGAGTGTGCTAAGAATGATATGAAATGTGGTACTAGTCTCCATTCAGAGAAGTGTTAGGCGTGATACGAAATAATGTACTAGCCTCCTATGGGAGAGTGCTAGGAGTAATAATGCTATGACTAGCCACCTTAAGGTGATGGACTAGGGATGACGAATAAACCACAATAGGAAAAACTCAATAATGCTTGAGAGTTGTGTGTTTATTGAATAACCCATTTGGAGATAAGTTAGAGTTATAGAACTGTTAGTATGGATTCCAAGTTTGTAGGGGTGACCGTATTGTATTAAGATGTGATGATTTGATTTGAAGCAAAATGCGTTGACTATGCTTGTGAGACGTGGGACATGAGGTACAGTCTAGTGTGTGAATATATGGATAGAAGTGTTGACTTGATAGTATATTGTGACACACTCATGAGGTAATATGAGTCATGGAATGAGAAAAGGAATGGGTACCCAAATGATATTGTGAAATGGTGAATGGGTAATGAGTTGGTAAGGAGCAATGGTTAACGGACAAGGAATTGGTATTGTGAAACGGTGAACGAATGATGAGTCGGCATTGAGGAACGGTTGTATGAGTAATGAAAAGGTATTGTCAAACGGTTGAATGTGTTGTTTAAGCGTGTCATGGATTTCATTTAAGTTCATAGTTGGGTTGTTTATTAATCATGTTATGTGCCATATAAGTTCATAGTCATTTATTATTTGTGTAAACATTTCGACTGGGCTATGTAGCTAGCTCACACCACATCGTTTTACAAGTGCTATTCCAGAAGCTTAGCATGAGGCGGGTGAAATGTATTAAATGATGCATATTTTAAAGATTTTGATAAGAGATACCTAGCATCTTGAAACTGATTTGGAAAGAAGTAACATAATTTATTTTCGAGTTAGTTCTTTTATTTGAAAAGAAATGTAAACATTTAACTTTGGTAATCTATTTGATATATGTAACGGGCCTGAAATTTTTCCATTTTGATATAACATCCCTAAACTTGACTTTGATGGTATTTCTTTGAATGAAATGTTTGGAATACTGGGTTGGTTATTGAGTATTTTGAGGTTTTTAATTATGATAAACATTTTTTTATTTTGGAATGCTGGGTTGGTTATTGAGTATTTTGAGGTTTTTAATTATGATAAACTATGGTTATAGTATGTTGTGTGACATGTACTAAGCATTTTATCCAAATAGAATACAAGTATTTTTATTATGCAAAATTTTTTATCTCATAAGAATAAAAATTGACTAATAAATAACACTTTACGCGTCTATAATTAATTTATTTTCTTAATGAATAACCATTTATTTATTTATTTTTTAATTAGGAGAGATCAGCTTGTGTCATTTTAAGTTAATATGTTGATAAAACTTTATATTTATCTTTTAATAGATTTTGTTGTTGTAATTTTAGTAAAGATTTTGAGCTCACTGACCAATGTTTCTAGATCCGCACATGGGAATATGTCCTGGGTTTTTCCCTCTGGTATACTCTCTCTTGCGCTGCAATGGTTTTAGTACTCCCCCTTTAAACGTCTGGAACCTATGAAGCACGGGTACTCCGAAAACGACGCCGTACGAGTACCGGGTACTGGTACGGTACGGGTACGGCTCTGGTACGTTTTTTGCGGTACCGGGTACGTCAAAATGGTATGGGTACGTTTTCAAATTTGGGTACGCGAGGGGTACGGCTCTCCGGTACGAAATTGGGTAAAACCGTAAAAAAAATGGGTAGAGGAGTTGTTTTGTAAGTTATTTCTAATTACAGGGGGTAAAATGTTAAAATTATAATACAAGTATTAAAACCCTAGAACTATAACATCTATCTTCTTCTTCTCATTTCAACTTCCACAGTTCCATACCCTGCAGTTCCAGTTTCCAGACTTCGAACCCAGGTACAAGCTCTCTCTCTCTCTCTCTCTCTCTCTCTCTCTCTTGCGCGCGCGCGTTCTCTGTTTTTTTCCAAATCTGTTAGTACTTGGTAGCTGGTGCAAACTGATTTTTTCGGCTGGCTAATGGCTTAATTGCAACATATGGTTTTATACTTTTAGTGGGGGCTTCTGAAATTTGACTGCAACCATAGCTCACCTACCTTAAACAAATCCAGTACTTAGGCAAAGCCTATGCAAATATCAATAATAAAATAAGTCCTATCTCTCTATATTTTGTTTGGTAAAATGAGTTTATTTTTATTTTTATTTGATTTGATTTTATTTTATTTTTTGGTAACCGAGGTATCCGACAGCGGCTAGTGGGTGGCCCGGTTATATGCCTCCCAAGCTTCCGCCGACTAATGCTCGAGGGCCTGGCGGGTCGCCCGGTTGAACACCCCCAGTGGCCCCAAGGTTTGAAATAGTTCTGCCTTTTTTCAAGGCTACCGAGTTTCGAACAAGGGACGTCTGGGTTTACAGCTCGTCTGTGCTACCGCTCGGCCAACCCCTTGGGGTTAGTTTATATTTTGTTTCATACAATAACATATAATAAAATAATTAAAATAAAATAAAATAATATTAACGTACCCGGCCGTACCCGTACCCTACTTTTTGAGATTTTATCGTACCACGTACCTGTACCCGTACCGCGTACCAGTACCCGTGCTTCATAGTCTGGGACATTACTGCTGGATTGCCACTCTATTATCAGTACTTTGGTTGGTTTGGCTATCAAGAAATGGATGCAATTTCAAACACATAGTTCCCTCTCCTGTTGCAGTGGTCGACCTCCTCAAAATGAGGTTCTCTCTTTGGATTAAGCATAAGTTCCACATCAATGACTGCTCAGTAGACGATTTTACAATAAATTCTGGGGTCATAAGGAAATTGCAATTGAAGTTTCATCCTCATCTTCTATAGTATATATCCTCTAGCCAAGGGGCACTGTCAATGGTGGTTGAGGATCCTTTTTTTTTGGGTTCTAGGCTATCCCACTATGCTCTGTCCCTGTTTGGGCTGACATCTTGTTATCTCTCCTCGGGTTTGGCTGTTGTAATATTTCTTCTTCGTCTATTAATAAATTGTTTTTGCTGATAATAAGAACAACGTATTCTAATGCATGGGAATGCGAGGATGAGATCACGTACATGTGCTGCATTCCCCTTTTACCATATTTTCTTTGAAAGTGACTGAGGTGGTGTTGATTAACAGGTATATCTTTTAGTTAATTTATTTTCTTTCTATTTTTTGCAGAGCAGGTGTGTAGTACTGTATATGTAAAAAAATAGAAGACACAAGCAGGGATGGGAAGGACTAACCCAAATAGATAATAATCTTCTGCCAGAAATTTAAGGGAGTTCCACTTGGAAACGAAGACTGCATCTCGGCAATTATTTCAAAAAGAGATGGTTCCACCAAGGCCAGCTCAGGTTTCCGCTGAAGCAAAGTCAAAACTAGGTCTGCAACAGCATTATTAATAAAGCATGCATTATCAATGATAGAAGATAATCCGGATTTAGACAACTGTTGTTCATAAATATAACATACATATGTACTTACCATAAACATAAACAAAGATATAAACATGACAAAATACTTACCATAAAACTGGCTTCTTGTAAGAGCATCCAGAAGTTCGGCATCTACGTCATCCATTTTAGTATGTTCCCATAAGTAACGAACAACCTCTCTGTCCCCACGTACAGCAGCAAAAAGGAGAGGTGTAGCGCTGGCGCTGAAATCGCCCAAAATATTAGGCAGATCCGAGTTTTTGTTGACTAGCAATTTGGCTAGCTCAATGTTGCCAGCGTGAGCAGCTCTGTGAAGGGCTGTCTGGCCATAACAATCAGTAAGTGCTACATCCTCTGGTGACATCTTCTCCAAAAGCTTCCTCACAAAATGTTTTCTCTGGACACCGGACGTCGTGTTGGTGGCGACCATGAGCGTTGTTTGATTGACTATGTTGATTTTGGCCCGAACAGCATGTGGTTCATCTTCTATGATTCGAATAGCACTATTCCAGTCCCCGTTGATTGCAGCTATGTACAAGGGCAGATAATGGGCTATTGTTTTCTCATTTATTTCGGCTGTCATTCAGTCATGCACATATATAAAAAACACAAACGGGATGAAATCACAATGAAATTGTGATATCCTTCAATCCTAATTAAAACAAAGCAAAATGCATCTTTATAATGGAATAAAAAAAAAAAGTAAATGAGCTACAAAACTCAATGAATGGCGGTGAAGGCGAGCTACAAAACTAATCTGGTTGGGGCAGAATTTATGCTATACTTTGCGTAGCATTTTTAAACATCCCATATACGTGGGAATTATGCATTTTGCTCAAGTATTATATATCCCTCACTTTCACGGATATTCAAATTTACTCAAAAAAAAATATATAAATATAGTAATAATTTGCTTTAAGATTCGGATAAGTCTAGGGAGACCTCCCTCTTTAGCTTTAGATATGAAGAAGTCTAGGGTTATAATTTCTAAACAATTTGAGAATTTTCTAACTCCAACTCAAGTGAGAGTCCAACATATTATAGTTTACAAGTAACAACAAATAAAAATATGAGTAATAATGATCAACTACCAACGACAGAATCTTCAATTGGGAGAGACAGACGTGGCCTCAGCTGATGGAGGTATTCAAGGTCAGGTGGATTAGCTGGGTCATGGATCATCACAAGGAGGGTAAGGCGATGGTCGGAGGGGTGTTATTCAATTTGAGTGGTTACTTGCATCAGGCTCGGTTGGGATAGGAGAGAGGTAATGCTAGGGTCTTTCTTCTGGTACTTAATGCTAGGGTCTTTGTAATTAGGTTTTGGGTAGCAAGGAATGGGGCCTCTTAGCCAGTTGGTATGGGGTCTCTGTTTTGGTTTTGGTTAGCAATGTATTGTTAAGTAGGCCTCCTAGCCAGTTGGTTCCTTGCCAACCTGGTTTGGAGTTAATGCTTGTAACCATTTCCTTGTTCCTTTATTTATATATTTGCTTTTCAAAAAAAAAAAAAAAAAAATTAACCAATAAGGGTGACCTCCCTGTTTAGCGCGCTCTCTCTCTCTCCACACACCAACACACTTATCAGTGTGTAAAGTTATGACCACCGTAATCTCTCTCTCTCTCTCTCTCTCTCTCCACACACCAACACACTTATCAGTGTGTAAAGTTATGATCAAGAAGTTTAGCAACGTGGTCTAAGGTTTCAATTCATTCTAATCATTCTATTTGAGTTTCGGAAGGCTTTGTGGATTCAAGACACAGACAATTAATCACTTGATGTGGTAAATGATGATTCAGCAAATCGCTCTGGGATCAATTGTGAGGAGTCGTAGTTGTGAGCATACATTGTTATGTAATCGCACAATACTTATTATAGTGATTTAATTTGTTCTCGTGGTTTTTACTTATTTAGGAGTTTTCCACATATATCAAACGTTCTGCTTTTTACGTTATTTCATTTATATGCTTATGGTTGTTGCATGTTAGATTAATACCATTTTACGGCTACCATATGTGCAAATTTGTGTTTTAGTTTGTTTTATTGAAATTTGGATAATATCTTATTTTTTCGACTCTTCTCGTTAAGACGAATTGAAAAATAAAAAATTACTTAAAAGGTGAAACAATGTAAATGAAGAAAACTCATAATGATCCAATCTGATTAAAAATGTAATACATAACAAAGCCACATTAAAAACGTCATTACCTATAGGTAGTTGAAGTAAATTTGCAGTAGGTTCGAACATTTTCTTCAACTCTGTCCACATTTTTTTAGCAGTTTTTGAGGACAACACTTGTAGACGAGTTTCTTCAGTCAAAGTTGCCAGTATCCATCCGCGCACTAGATTGTCTAATCTTTTCCAAAACATAGAATATTCTTTCATACCAATGGCAGCACCGTCGGATGATGACTCTTTGATTTCGACACTTTCTGGCGGCTCCTCCACCGTGCCATCAATGAAAACAATCAAGCCTTGGCTCTCAATGAAGTCCCATATCAATTTCTTCCACTTGTCATAGTTTCTTTCAGACAACATTTTGGGTACGAAGTCTAGAACGTTAACCTCCCCGTTGGGTATGGGTACTTCTCAATTGATGGATATGCCCCTAAAGTTCAACAAAATAAAACTAAGACTTAAAATAACTCAAGAAACTCCAATTATTAAAAAAAAAAAAATTGAAACATGAATAAAATTTTCTCATATTTATACTTATAATCGAGGCTATTTGTTCGATACGACTTAAGATTGGGTAAAAATTAATTTGTTCCAATGACTAAAGATGATCCAATCTAAGGAGTGAAAATGTCGTAAAAATAATGAAACCGCATTTGTAAAAGTAATTACCGGATCGAAATAAATTTGAATCCAAGTCGAATATTGCTCCAATTCTGTCCATACATCTTTAGCTGTTTTAAAGGGCAACACTTGCAAGCGAGTATCTTCAGCGAGAGTTGCTAGTATCCAGCCACGTACAAGATTATTTGATCTTTTCCAGGACATGTCAGGCGCACCAGCAGCATCGCATGACGATGACTCCACACGGTCCACCTTTCTTGGCGGCGTCTCCACCGTGCCATCAATGAAACCAAGCAAGCCTTGGCTCTCAATGAATTCCTTCATCGGTTCGTTCCACGTGTCGTAGTTTCTTGCAGACAATTCTTTGGGGACAAAATCCAGAACATTAAACTCGGTTGTGTATGGGTAGTTAGCAGACGAGGAAGAAGTAGTAGTGGTGGCGTTGCTTGAGGAAGCCATTGATATTAAACTGTGTATGTAGATGAAAACCGGTAGCTAGATTACTGTGTGCCATCCCATGCCATCATTGGCTATTTAATTATACTTATGATTCCTTCCTTGCTTCTTGTGGTTTAATAGCTTTTTTAATTTCTTTTGGTTCCTTCCTTCGGGTTGAATGATATTCTTAATATGATATCACGCAACCTTCCCTTTGATTCTTTGATACTTTGCTCATCATTGACGATAAGAATTGTACTATTCATGACCCATGCGACACTTTAAATTAGGATAAAGAAATACCACATCTTCATGTCAACTAACTTGTAGACTGTACTAGTATTTTAGATGTAGTCCTTAGTTAGATCTCAAATACCAACTGCATTACGTTCTTTCCCATTTCCTTTTTGACACATTTCATTGGTAAGATCAATAAAGTAGTCTGCTCCATGGTCTGCCTTGGGCCACCAAATACTTTATGTGCCACTAAAATGATTTTCCATCCCAAGCTAAATAAACTTTTGATCCGCACTTTCGTGTATATAGAACTCATTGATTGCAAATATTTTATAAAAAATAAAACTGATTGGACATTGTTAACATAGTCATTGAACTACATTAATGACGCAAAATAATATTAAGAATACACTTTCCACATAAACATAACTCAAATTTTTATGCTTTGGATGAAAATCATATTAATTAGAAGTGTTAATTCCAAATTGTTTGGCAATTTCTGGAGGAATTAGAAATAAAATCAAATTGTAATGAATTCATAATTGATCATTAGGTTTACGATTCAATTATTTGGTTTAACATTCAATATTTATGTTCAATTGATGATAGAAGTAATGCTTAATTAGATAAGCGAATTCAAAGTGGGATAGGCCATACGGATTTCAAAAGATGTTTTGAGGGAGCCCCGATCAAATTAGAAGCTCAAATTCGTGTATTGAAAATTTATTAAAGCAACTCGAGTAAGCTCCTTGAATTTAGAAGACAAAAGACATTTTTTGCACTCGAACTAGTTTGGGGGTTGCTCGAGTGAGCTCCTGAAGCTCAGAATTTTTTTATAAATTAAAGTTGTACGCCTAGGTTTAACCCAACTCACATGCACCCAGAGACATTTGTAGAGAGAGAAAATCACTTTGCCACCAATATGTTTCGTGAGTGTGCCTATGATCTTATCAATCGATCTCTTGATTAAGCATCACTAAATATTCAAAATCATTCCAATCATGTGAAGCCTTCAGAGTTCATCAGCAATCTTGGAGGATGATATGTGGAGGAGCCCCGTGCTAGATGTTAGGGTTCGAGAAGATGAATCTTGAAAAAGAACATCTATCAGAGTAGTTGATGAGGACTCAGCAAAGAGGTGTTGCATCAATACAAAAGAGTCTAGATTTGATTGTGAGAAACTCTATTAATGATCTACATTAATGTTTTCTTCTCTCTCATTCTTTTTTCTCCACCTTGGGATTTTTCACTTTTAGAAAAGTAAAAAATTAATATTCAAAAAGTAAAAAAAATTCAAAATAAATCACGTTTAGACTTATTTATTGTCTTTAGTAAAAAAATTTAGTTATAAATAAAAAATTCTACTATTAATTTTTTTCCTCAAGACAAACTAATATTATAAAAAAAAATTAATACCAAACTAATAAATAAAAAAAAGCTAAATAAATAAAAAACTAAAAATAAGAACAAAAATCTAAAAATACAAATACGCATGTGAGAGAGAGAGAGAGAGAGAGCATTTCTTGACTCGGGGAGGGAGCATCTTCTGCTAAAGTGTTTCTCTTTTTCTTTTACCAATTCGTTGTCTGCTGAAGGAAGAGAGAGGCGTGATATCAATAAAGTAATCCCCATGTCTTTCTCTCCATCTGTCTAAATATGTCCAAAATTAGTTTCAGAGTAATTTTCATTTTTCTACTTTAAAAAACCATATTTTGTAATTTTTCATACATCAAACTCTCCAAATATGGTGAATAGTGAATAAATTTTAATTTTGTATTTAGTAAATGAGGAGACTACAGTGACTCCTCAAGTATAAGGAACTACTGTGGCATTTACAAAATAAAAAAGAGATTAAGAGAGACTCCTATAAAATATATTTGGAAGAATTACTACTCAAAATAGTGAAGGAGGAATTGTGCTAATGTGAATGCTCTAACACCAAACAAAGATAATCTCTCACTTTGGTAACCAAATCCCACCATAGATACTATCTCACTTTGAGTTTTTGACGCAGACAATCGATCTCAATTCGGTGAGTTTCTCATTTTCTTCTCTGATAATTACTGATATTAAGGATTCTTCCGTTTACGATTTTCCCTTACGTATTTAGTCCCGCAATATTTAGAGAAAGAGCAATCCAAGGACACAAATCATTGTATCCGGAATCATTAAATGCACGGGAGACCAAATGTGTCCAGATGATTTGTGCACAAAGACTTTTGCTTAGAGAAAAGCATAGTCGTCTTCAGTCCCACAACCTTCTGTCCTGTGATTTGGTTCAGCTGGAAATGAAAAAAAATAATTTGGGTTTTTGTCAATTTTGAAGTCAAATAAACTGATTTTGCTTTTGCCAGATGCTGAAATTCTATCTTTATTTCATGTTGATAGTGAGGTTCTAAGTCTTGACACCTTGCCGTTGTTTCAATTAACATCAGAGTCATCTTCATACCATGAAAAGGCCAATGCCATGGAGTGCTGGGGAAGATGTTTCAACCGTGGATACGGACACGAATTACAATAACATACATTTCGAAGTTGAACCCCGAGCTTCTGAAGTCTGTGATTACATTTGGCTCTGTCAAGCAGAGCTTCAATGTTTCTAAATCCTGCGAAAAAACCAATTTATTGGCCTCGAAGATGCCATTTTTTGTTCCGTCGACTCCAAAACATGATGAGAATCTGTTTCCCCTTTGCCAATCTACACTACTACCTCATGGTATTCGAACATTTTTAATCAGTTTTTTCTCTGTTTTATGCCAAATAGTCTGAATTATGACGCCTTTACTTTTTGTTTGTCCTGTAATAATAGTTGTGGAACTTCTGAAGACACTCCAGAAAAGGCTCCACGGACGATTTTCTACAACGAAACCATTACCGTGTTCAATGTCCCTCGCCATAAGATTCGTCAACAATCTAACATTTTTTCTCTCTCCTTTTTTTTTTAAAATTAATTGAATAAGGCTGTTAAATGTTCATGCTGGGAATATATTGAAACTTGTTGTGGGGGAAGTCTCAAATCAAATAAAAATTTTGGGAACCCTTGACGGAGGTCATTTCCTTTGGAATTTTTTCTCTTTCTATTTATTTAATTTTTCATCACAAAACTTGATATGGTACTATTAATCTTATTGGGATTGATCCTTTGTTTGCTCTCTAGCTATTTGTTCTTTTATTTGCTCTGTTTCATCAGAAGAACCTGTTCATCTAAAATATTCTTTTGTTTTATCATTAGAATTAGTTGCACTCTAGAAAGTTCTATTAGTTTTATCAAAGGTTATTTTTCCGACTCAACATTTCTAGAATTGTTCTTTTGTTTGCTCTGTTTTCACTTGTTTTGTTCTAGACATGTGCTCTTATTTTCCTTTTTTGTTTGCTCCGACACTTCTATTGGTTTCCTTATGGATGACTGTTGGTTGTAAAAAAGACATGGGTGATGTGTGTAATCTGTCTATGAAAAACGAGAGTACTATTCTTGAAAATCCAGTAAATTAGATAAATGAGAGTTGTAATTAATTTTTTTCCTGGCTAAATATTAGACCAAAATGCCAAATATTAAGAATTGGGCGAGCGTTCGTCTTATTCTTTTTGTAAAGAACAATAGCATAAGCCCACAATCATGCATACTACAATCACAACAAATCGTATTGAAATGATGAGACATAACCAAGGGAAAAAATAGTTGTGTAAGTGAAGGACAGGACAAATTTTGAACCATATAAATCAAGTAGATGCAATGCAAAGCAATTTTCATAGACAATAAGGCACACAGAATAATAATAATAGTAATAAAAAGACATAAGTTTAATACTATTAAATACACAACATATACTCCGCTATGCTTGAAGTATTAAATTTTAATGTTCAGCCTAATCAAGCGTATGATCACTTTGCTTACCAAAATTAATACCCTCGTATGGCTGAACAAATTATCTCTCAATCTCTTTTCTTGTAATCTAAATATGCAAGAAAATAAATCATCAAAAAATCTTATGCTTCTGTAGCAAAAATGCACTTTGATGACTATGTCAGCACATGAATTATAAATAAATCTCAATATCAAGCTTGTAATAATAATTTATAGCGTATACACCTTTTACACAGACTGTCTATCGAAATTCAGATGGAACTGTCGAGGCCAAGCCAACTAGGGCATCAACATGATCATTCTGCCTAGAGCTCATCTGAACAACCTGTGTTGTAGAAAATATAAGTACCTCTATCTTTACCTTCTCGGTATAAGAGGCCATTCGCCCATCTCTAGTTGCATATTCCCCAGATAGTCAATTGACAACTAATTGAGAGTCAAAGTGAATAATCAAGTTTGTTGCCCGCGTTGATGGGTGCCTTTGAGTCCGGCAAGCAACGCTTCCTATTCTACAATGTTGTTTGATGCATTGAAGTTGAGACAAATGGACTATTCTAGGGATAACTCTTTTGGAGAAAACTAGACAACTCCAATGCTAGAACCTTTGGTATAGATTGAGCTCCAGACATGTCGGTTTTGCTTTAGCCAGGAGACTCCATCTGGTTCGGAGAGAACTCAACAATAAAACCTGCTGGCTTTTGCCCTTTCATTGTCGTTCTGGGGAGATATCAAATGTCATATTCGCCTAGTTCGATTGACCAAGCCGTCACCCTTCCGAGAGATTGACCTTTCTCAAGATGGAACCACTCAGGTGTTTGGTGGACACCTCCACTGTATGAGCAAGAAAATAGTGTTGTTGCTTTTTGAAAGCCACAACTAAGGCCGATATAAGCTTCTCCAAAGATAAATACCTTGTCTCTGCATTTAGGAGTGTCTTGCTCAAATAATATATTGACCATTGTTTGACATCACACTGCCTGATAAGATCATCATTGATAGCATGCTTTGAGACAACCAAGTAAAGTTTTAGGACATCTCCGAGCTCGAGAGTAGTGATGAGAGGTGTAAAAGTCAGGTACTTCTTGATATCCTGAAAAACTTTCTCACATTCTTGTCCTTAGTGGTAGTTGAATCATTTTCAGAGCAACTGGACTAATGGTCTACAATGATTTGATGATCAATTGATAAACCTCTTTAGTGCTGCTATCATGTCGACAAGCCTATGAACTTCTTCTGTTATTTTTGCACTTTGTAGAGTTTGTAAAGCCACAATCTGATCGGGTTTGCCTTTATACCCCGATGGGCGACTAAATGCCCTAAAAATTTATCAAAACTACACTGAAGGCGCATTTTAAAGCATTGAGCTTCAACTTGTATTCACTGAGAATCTGAAACGTCTTACAGAGATCAACTATGTAAGTGTTAGCTTCCCTGGATTTGACAATCATATCATCAATGTATATCTCCATGGTATTTTTGTGAAAATCATGGAATATAAGAGGTGCCAACCTTTGGTAGGTGGCCCCAACATTCCTCATACCAAAGGGCATCACCTTGGAACAATATAACCCCGTCTGTGTGATAAATGAGGTATTTTCCTGCTATGACTCATACATGACAATCTAATAATACTCCCGATATGCATCAAGGAAGCTCATTCTTCTAAATCCAGCTATGTATCTATCAATTACTCTACTTTACAAAGAGGAAAGCTATCCTTTGAGCAAGTTTTGTTAAGATTTGTAAAGTCTACGCATACCCCCAACTTCCCATTATTTTTTTTTTGACCACCATAGTATTTGATAACTAATTAGGATAGAAGACTTCCTTAATGACCCCGCCCTCAAGTTTCTGGTCTACCTATTTAATCATGGCTTTAGCGTGTTAAAGAATTGACCTCATTCGCTCTATGCATCTCTCAGCAACCCAACACTCCGAGTGCACTCAAGCATCTTTGAAAACCTCACCTTACGTTGGCTTACGACAAGCTTCTTGACTGACGAATGAAGGCCTTCTCAAAGTGGCGACACTTCCTATCTTCTGATGCCACTAAATCTGGTGTGAAACGAGACAAAGACTGAAACTTTGAAGCATACTCGGAAACTCTCATCGTACCTTGCTCTAGCTTTCCAAATTGCTCCCTCAATTGTTCACGATATGATTCCAAAAAGTATTGGCCCTCAAAGAGAACCTCGAACTTAGCCCAAGTAAGATTCTTGACATCTAGCTCGTTGACTCGACGTGCTATTCTCGCGTCTCTACGTGCTATTCCAGAAAGTATTGGTGTGCCTTGTGAGGATTTTGGTGAAATTCGAGGGCGTGACAACTTGGTATTAGAGTTTATGTTTGAATGCCTCAAGACCGTGTGGAGATACTTTGTCCCATGGGTTCAAAATTGTTGTATTTTTAGCTTGATTTGTATGTGCTTGTGTGCATAGCATTCATTGGCATTGAATTCACTATTATGTAGAGTGGCGTAGTATTATTGACCCGTGTTGAGAATGTTGGGGGCTTCAACCTGGCAATAACATTAGTTTGACTTGATAAGTCTTCCTCTTAAATTGTAGTACTATGCCTCCGAGACGTAGAGCTAGACGAGGTGGGCTTTCAGGTCGTGCACACTATCGTGAGGTGCATCTAGGTGATGTGGTTAGTCAATGAGTAGAGGTCCTGTATGAGGATGCTAACAAGAGGGTTGAGTAGAATGTTGAACCGCCCATTGTTTCAAGTGTATTTAGGAGAGAGTTGTAGTGGCACTCGCCGAATCCAACCTCCCGAATCCTGCAACTATAGAGCAAGCACTGAAAATTAGGCTATAGACGCGATGAGGGAATTCCGCCGTTTGAATCCATCGTAGTATAGTAGCGGTTAGGGTTTTATACTAAAGCCATGATTTTATGTAATGGATTAATATTTGTTTGAATTATTTAACCAATTAATTATTTCTTTTCTTGATGAGAATCTTTATAGGCAATGTTTGCATTATATCTTATCATATTGTGCACGAGCGTCTCTTATTTCACATAGTAGATAATCTCGTGTGTAGAATTTTACTTACACATAGATGATCAGATTATTGGTTCTTGTAGAATATAAATTTTTGGTTCATAGTCTTAGGTGGAATTTGACACACCACTAGTAAGACTATAACACAGTGTTTTAGTAGGTCTGTCTTGACTACGAAAAATAGTATAGCTTTAACGTACCGTGTTAGTACATTTTGTGTGTATTGAACATGACCATCTTGAGATAATTGTATTTACACTTCATAGTTATTATGTATACTTGTCCTCTTAATCCAAAGATAATTAATCGATATGTACATTTAATATTGTTGATTTTGATTCATCATAGAGTGAATCCTTGTGGGCTAATAGTCTCGATGAGTTGGTTACAATATTAAGTATATGACAACTGTTAATTATTAGTGGAATCTACGTTCCTTTATAGGGATTGATGATATTCTCTTGAGAAAGCTTATATGTTTTGGTTATGTCAAACCCTGTAGGTGGATATTAGTATTCGATATAACGAACAAGTTAAGTGGAAGGTCTCAAGAAATTTTAATCAACGGGTATCTGTAATCTTAACGTGTGGAGATAAATAAATATTTAATAACATGGAACTCGAAATTTAATTTTGAGATATGGAAGGGGAATACAATTATAATTATGTAGTAATATGAATTACAATTTATATAATTCAAAATTTATCCGGGTTGGATTAGGAATCCCGAATTATGTATAAAGCCCAGCCCATATTTCTCCTAGGGGTCCCTATCGTTGTCTATATATTCACCGCTATGCCTTCTATGTCAGATACAACTTGATATTCGAAAGATTGAGAGAGATTCTGTGAAGGTTAAGAGATCACGATTTTGAACCTCCCTCAGTACGTGATCAAGGTGTAATAGGATTACGATAGAAGATCTCGAGGTCAATCGAGCAAGATCATTCTAGCACTATTCAAAGTTTGATCAGGATCAAACTGTGAAGATAATCGAGATCAAACCAGACAGATCTCGAAAATATGAACCTTGATCCTGCCTAGTAGGGTTTCATAATTTTTGTTATATAAATTGTACGTGTTCATCATTGGGTCTCAGGAATCGATCCCTAATAGTAGCGACAGTGGTGACTTTCTTGTAGCCAATCATTGGCTTGCCAAAATTCGAAAACGTTTATGAGTCAGTTTCTTTGAGGATTTGTTTTCTTTCTTTTTGTTGAGGTATTTGGTTTAACTTTTCTTAGGGGTAGCTCCACCCGCGGAGGGGGGGGGGGGGGGGGGGGGTGTTGGGTGTTGTGCAGGTTTAGGGTGGGGCTATAGATAATTTGATCCTTGAGTTTTGCTTTTGTTGATTGGTTTGTATTGCTTGGTCTTCTGGTGCAGTTGGGAGGTCTGTTCCTTTGACAGTGTTGGGGCTAGTTGGGTAGTTTGTTAGGGAGGTCTTTTTCTGTTTTCTTCCTTATATTTAGTCTAGTTTTTCATGTCATAATTTCAGTCTTTAACAATGGCGGGGTCTCTTTGGTAAGTTTGGGTGAGTTGCAAACTTGTGGTCTTTGGCTGAGTCTATTAGTTATGTCTAGTGTACAATGGCTGGGTGATGGGTGATGGTATTTTAGTAGCATGCTTATGTGTGTTGCTGCTATTTCCTTTGGTGTTTGTCTCGTGCCGGGTGACTCTAGTGGTTTTGATGGTGTATATTTCCATATATATATGGAGCGAACAAATTTGTTTCCTTTCTCCTGATTTGGTGATGAACTTTAGAGTTGATATTTTGCTATTGTCCTTGCTATTCAACTCTTTAGAATTATTGGCCTTCTTTCTAGCCACTACTATTTTTGTGTTTTAATTTTATCCCAAGACATGCATGATATTGAAGTTTGTTTCCTTGGTCTTGTGGTACTGATGTTGCTATCCAGTTTGTCTTTTCTAATGTTTTGTAGCTGCTAGTTGGAAGTTGGTTTTCAGTCTATTTTTAGGATTCCTGTTAGATAGAGCTAATCCTTGGAAGATATGAGGGATTCTTACTTTGGCGTTTTGGTTAGATCAATTTATGCATGCTGCTCAATATTTATCTTGGTTGGTTTGGTGTCAATTAAGCTCATATTGTTTAGTTTGTTGGGTGACTACCACTTAGTTATTTATTTTGTTTTTCTTTGGGTTAGGCATACCTTTTGGTTCTTACGATTGGCCTCTTGTCAACCCTTGAGGTTCTCTTGGCTCTGCAAAACTGCAAGTTGACAAATAAATGTCTATTTTGCGGGTGGCAACCTAGTTGATTCGTGTAGTTTGTAGTGATGCCTTTTAGCTTGGTTTTTCTTTAATCTTTGTAACTTCTTCTTTCAAACCAGAGTGGCTTTTTGTGTTAAGATTAAATGCAACATGAAAGTGTACTCAATTTGTGACATAAGAGATTAAAAGGTGAAAAAGTCAACTTGTCGAGGTAGCTATAGTCTTTGTTGTCTTTTGGTTGATCTATACGTCTAAAGGAGATGATTTTGGAAGCTGTTTTCTACATTTCTCTTGTTTCTTGTGATGTGTTGTTTTGCTGTTGTTTCAAGTTGTAAGCAATTATACTACAATGCTTAGATGTTTTTCAAGGGTAACTAGATGGATAAAGATCTTGGGTGATATTTTCTAATGTTTATGTTTGGTGGGTCATGATTTGCTGAGTATAAGTTGGCTTCTGATTTTGGTTTATTATTCCTAAAGTTTGTTTAAGGATGCTATCGCTCGATCTTTTGTTCCTGTTAATTGTTTGGTTGATATTTTGTTTTATGGGAAAAAAATAAATTTGTTAAGCTCATAACGAACATGTAAAGATTAAAGGGGCTCAAAGAAAATGGTATCACAATAGGAAAATTGCATCCTAACCAATTCGGCATCCGATTCCCAACTATGACGCGCCATTGGACACCACTAAATTAAATTGGGCCAATACAGTCAAGCCCGACATTCGGTTATCCAGAGGCGCATAAAAAAGAATTAAATTGGGTCGTACAAAGATTCACCAAGTCCTTTTGGTATAGTTGTTGCCTTGCTTCATCTAATGACCATTACTTTACTTCTGTTCGCCCTTTTGGTATTGCGGCCTTGGGTGGCAAATTTTGATCTTTGGCCTTTTCATCGTTTGTAATTTTCTTTATTATTCAATATGTTTGTTTTGCCTATATCAGAAACTAAAAATTAATAAATTTTTCATTTTGCTAATCAAAAAGTAAAAGTTTTTTTTTAGAAATATAAAATGAGTAAAACATTATGAAATATTTTTCTTTATTTATTTTTGCCTTTAGTGAATTTTTTTCGCTTTTGATCATAAATTATTACATTATGATCTGTTTGCAGTATTTTTATCTTTACTGATATTGTTTTTTCTTGCTTTTGATCACATTTTTGTATTTTTTTAATTTCTCTTCCCAAGATGAATTGAAGAACTCAAATGTTTTTAATCAAATGTTAATAATAGTTTACTAACAGCAAAAAACAATTCAATAATTTACAAATAAATTAAGACAGCACAAACTCACATTTAATATATTTTTCGTGAAATATTTTCAATTTCAACTCATCTTATTTTACGAAATGGGGTGTTATTCAACAATTTAAAATTTAATATGACACTAATGAATATGGTAAGTACCCTCCATCTCTCAATGTTCACTCGACTTCAAAATACTTCATCTTAGACACTTTAGAGTCTAAATTTTGAATTTCATTCTATCTTTTTTTAAATGTAAATATCATAAGCATGGATAATGTTTTGAAAATTTTAACACTACTTGTCCTAAGAGATAATATAGGCAAATAATTTTTTTTTTTTTTTTTTTTGTATTGAGTTGCCAGATGACCTAGCTCCTTCCTATTATCAAGGCGAATAATTAATAACATTAGGAAGTCCAATACCACAAACACACGATAGTGTGTATTAAAATCCCAACAAAGAGCATTGTAATGACAATAGGTAACAAACGTAATAGCTCCATATAAAGGTGGTCAACAATGCCAACCCCAGTCGATAAACAGTGAAATGTATACATATAGAAATTACTCGAATAGTTTTGAAATTCCAAAGTTTAGATGTGTACCTATTCAAGCATACGATCACTTTGCTTGCCAAAGATGCCTTTGCCATATGTAGATTGAATCATCTCCACAAGGAGAGGAAACTGCAGGGCTCCGAACAAGGTTACAGGAATACTAGCTAATGCGGCAACAGGGATGAGAACCCATGCTTTATTACCTCCAAACACAAGGTAGAGTATGGCACCAAAGGCTACCATTGTAGATAAGATGGACACAAATAGGGTTATGAGACCGGTAACTAACCTTTTGGGTAAGATATATAAAAAATCTTGTTCTGAATACCGAGAAGTTAGAATAAGTAAGAACATCAGAACAGAAGTGATAGACGAAAACAGAGCAAGTGCATCTGATATGCCAAAGATTATGAAGGCTTTTTGTTTTGAGAGTAGCGGGTGGCCGTTTTCATTGTTGTTTCCACCGGGTACCGTAATAGCAGCTGCGAAAACCATTGTTGCTACAAGAGCAGCAACTATGGTGCATGATGTGGCAGTATCTTTCATCCACTGCTCACCTTCTTTCATCAGCTCTTGGTGTGTTGTAGTAAATACTTCCGCAGGTGTCATTCCATCCTTGTTCCTCCGTTCTTTGTGTCTAGGTAATACAAATTTTTCTATTTCCTGGGTATCAGCCAAGTGGTTTTCGAATGATAAAACTATTTTCAACTCTTTTCTACATCAAAGATTATAATCGAAAGAGTTCACTTCCTAAAACTTGTCAAAAATGGCCATCATGCTAAAAATCATGTTAATGCATTATCAATGAATATAAGATTGCAACACATTCACCTTCAGATTACGAGTTTTGAGCCAGTGTACAATTCCCTTATTTTTTCAAGATATATGTTTTGTGATTATGTTATATGTACGTACTAATATCTGATGAAGATGATTTTTTTCATGATAAATGTCCTGAGAGAGCTTTAAAAAGACTAATTTTGATCATAAAAGTAAACCCAAAAAGGACCTCAAACGGATCCACCGTTTTTTTGAGAAGAGTGAAGACATCAGTTTTTCTTTTGAGAAAGGGGATCTTACAAGATGAAGGTGCAGGGGTGTGTTCATTTTGTGATCTTTGAGGCTGAGATTGGTGGGGGATTCAATGAGTAAGTCCTTGATTGATGAACCATTTGTTTATATGGTGGCAGAGCTGAAAGCTCTACGGTAGAAGGAGAGTTATTTGGCAGGCCCTACCTTTTGCCATGCTATCGACACTTTGGGCTTATGAGAAATGAAGGGATTTTTCAAGGATTTGATCCAAAACGGGGAGAACCTTTGGAACTCAAACAAATCAGAATTGGTTTTTGGGCGAAACTCATAGACCAAGAGTAATATCATATCCTTGGTGTTATTTGATAGATGTTTTGCTATGTTGTACATGTAACATAGGTAGCGTACTGTATGATTGAGTTTTGTTTTGATTTTTATTTACTTTTTTGGTTTCGAAGCTTGTCAAATGGTTGATTTTGATGTAGGTTTTCCATGTATTATTTGGACATTATTTGTGAGGAGCAGGGTGTCAACGTAGTTGAGAAGTGTCACAATAATATGTTTGGGGATTATTTTTTTTGTGGGTGCTTATATTGTTGTGGAAGATCTATCTTTTTGAATGTAAATGTAGGCAATGAAATTTATTGCAATATATGAAAATAAAAATCCTTCGAAGCGCGTTATGATATTGCTTTCTTAAAGACAATATTTGCCCTTGTTGGATGGTGTGCAACGGGTTACAGCAAATTTATCTTCAAGATACAACGATAACTAACTTATGTTCTTTCCCTCTGTTTTTGCACAAATGAAGATGGACATAATATCTGCATAGTAATTAAAAATAAAAAGAACTAGAAAATCACAAAGTATTATTTCTGTAGAATAACAATACTTGGATTGAATGCTTCCAAAATATAAGAACCTTTTGAGAGAAAGAATGGGCAAAATTTAAGTGAGTAATTGTGTTAGAGAAGGCTTGTAATTATAGATGATTTATTGGAACAATTGAAAAGTCATAACTTTGAGTTCAATCTATAGATGTAATGAAAGGTTACGACTTTAATTAATAAAAGTTATAACTTTTAATTCACAATTTTTAATATAGAATTGCATTTCAAAAGTCACAACTATCTATTTAATAAAAATCACAACTTTTAGTGCAACACTAATTAAATAGTCATAACTATTTAAATAGCCAGGCCTTTAACAATTAAACACATCCCTTATAAGTCACAACTTTTAATTAATAAAAGTCATAATTTTAGAATAAAATTCATTAAATTTTTAATTAATAAAAATCATAACTTTTAGAATAAAAGTCATTATTTTTTAATTAATAAAAGCACAATCTTTTAAAATCACGCCCCCTGGATAAAATCACACCCATATATCCACAAACTTTAATTCATACGCTTTGGATAAGATCACAACCAAATGTCTCAAGTTTCCTATATAAGCATTCTAGGAACAAGAATAGTTTTATGAAAAAATACTCAAAATATAATTGAACTCATTTATTTTGAAAATCCTTAACATATATTGTCTGGTTTCTCTTATCAATAGAATTCATTTTTTTTATGTAAAAAAATGAATACGGAAACAATCATGAGCATCCAAGTAAGCAGTGAAATAAGACATAAACAAATCGGCTAACAATAAAGCATCAATTTTCAAGTAATAGTTTTTCCTTTATGTACGTGGTTTGGGAGGGAAAAACTGACCTTAAACCATTGCAATTCTCGTTGCATTTGTAGAACTGCACCAGTGGCACTAGCTCTGAGATTGGTTTGTTGTTGATGTCCCAAATGTCCAGCCAAATGCAGACCATTGTTCCCCGAAATATCTTTTCTGTCTATGAATCTCCAAGGACAAGCAAGTTGATATACGAGGTTGAACACATGTTCGCGACGCCACACAATTGCATATTGGAATATGTGTCGATCATCCCAATTCGTTAAAAAAAACGCCAAAGTGTATGACACTATAATTTCTTCAACGATTTCAGGAATCCCAACATATGTTGCTTTCTGCAACGCTGGCTTAAATATCCTTTCCACTTGTCTGATATTTGTTGATTTTGCGACTTCCTTGCAAAGGAATTTTAAAAGCTCAAGTGCATGATGGTGTATCATTTTTTTTTGTCGGATGTGTTTGATCATAGGCACTGGTGTAATAAAAAAAAAAAACTTCAATTTAAAAAAAAATGCAATAACTTATTTTGAATTAATAACAGTTTGGCATAAATTTATATATATATATATATATGTGTGTGTATGTATGTATATGTATATGTATATATTGCTATCATATATAGTACAATTTCTTACCAAGTTTCTCTGTGACTTCCCACAACATTGAATGCAATTTGTTCCTCACTGCACATGCAATAATACTAAACCATCAAATTCACGAAAAGTGGAAAGAAATATTCATTGTCCAAGAGTTACCTTTGTTTGTTTTATTCATCACTAGTATCTATGAATGCAACTAGCTAAACATGATCGGGTTACTCACTCATATCATCAAGATTACAAGTATCATCTTACGTAGATGCGATGATATAAATTAATGATTTTAATATAGAAAAATACTACATTACACGTGCTCTACTTGGGTATGTATGGTATGCGTCATTTGATAGATAGCTAAGCGATACTCAATGTTATTCGTCATATCCAGTAAGAAATTGACAAGGGTCAATGAGGCGTTTTAATCACGATTTTAACCCGATTTGGTACCTAATTAACCTTCAGAAGAAGATCTTTACGCTTAGTTTCCAAGTATTGCTTCTTTTTTTTTTTTTTTGAACTTAGCAAAACGATTGTAGCAGGTAATATGGAGTTTGAGTTTGGTCGAAGAAGAAGCTCCTATCTTGATGAAGTCTGCTAGATCATTACAGAAGTGACGATATTACGAAAGATGAGTTATTGCGAGCCAATCCCAATTCCTAAATGGTGGAGTAAACAGAAGAGGTCCAGAAAACTTTCTCTTTGGAGTTTGTATTGAAGGAAGATATTGTATTTTTGAGGGTCTCTCATTAGTGCTTTGGTTTGTGATGAGAATGCCTAATTTTTTCTTGAGACGTAAATTGTTCGAGTAATTGATTCCACCTTTCCTCCCATCACAGAGCAATTATTCTATTTGTATGCTGTTTTTCTTCATTTTTCTTTCTTTAGTTGTCATCTTGCCATCCCTTTTGTGTTTTGGGATTATGAGTGACATCATAAGGGGTTTTCGAAGTCAACTTAATTGGGATTCAGGTTCAACTTGATATCACCTTGCTTAGCTATCTTTTTAATCTTTGTAATTCATTTCAAAAATTAATATTTTTCGTTTTTTCGTTGATAAAAAAGGAGAGGATCTGGCCCATATATATGTACTGTTTCAATTGTCTTTTTTTGCGCAGCAAAACGAATCATTAAAATCTGAAAGGAAATTACAAAGAGTTTGGGATTGGACTAATAGCCCGGTGTGTCCCTTTAGTGGGTGTTTATTTTGTATTTTTTGGTCGGGATTATGAATTTCATTTGACTGTTAGTCCGGCCACTAAGGGGGTTTCATAATGACTTGTGGGAGGTGATATTCGTAGTACAATCCACCCACCCAACATGCAAAATGACCAACTAAACCATGGTTATTCTCTTGTGGTGTTTAGCTTACTTTCCAAGTCATTCTGGGAGTATATTTTTCACAGTGGACATTGGGTAACAGTAACACACAATTGAAATATTATGTAAAATCTAAGTCAATTTTGCTAAAAACAAAAAAAAACATAAAAATTACTTCATAGGTGCAAGTAAAAATCAATAAAGCAATTTGGTCTAATTTTTTAGTTAAATCAGTTCGGTTCAATTCGATTTGGTGTATTGAAAAAAAAAATGGTTAGGTTTTGATTTTGTATTCTTAAAAATCGAACCAGACCGAATGGAATCGGAATTTTAGAAAATCTCAATTTTTTTTTGTATTATGTATTTTTATAATCTTTATTTTTTTATTTCTTATAACATGTATTTTTTATATTGAATCTGGCCTCTTGATATTCAAAATACTTATTTTTTAACCAAATAATTTTTTTCACCCCTCTCATTTTGCTTGATCTAACCAAATAAAAAATGAAACTGAACCTAATCGAGACTGAGAAAATCGAAATGTCCCGATGTCCCGATGTGGCCATAACCTTGCTTGGATCACTCTTGATGCCGTTATGTCCTTTGTCTACTATGTTGTATGGTACTTTTCCTTCTAGTGATAGTTAGAACTGCACTTCGCGGGTTTAAGTTGGACAGTTGTCTTTTGCTTTGCTGAAAATATGGTAACTGATCAAAATGATGTAATTTGCGGAAGCAAATATGTTGTATTTGGAGGCACCAATGTAAATTTTGAAATTGTTAATACCTTTCCATTTTGCTGTTTTTCTTCATTTTTCTTTCTTTAGTTGTCATCTTGCCATCCCTTTTGTGTTTTGGGATTATGAGTGACATCATAAGGGGTTTTCGAAGTCAACTTAATTGGGATTCAGGTTCAACTTGATATCACCTTGCTTAGCTATCTTTTTAATCTTTGTAATTCATTTCAAAAATTAATATTTTTCGTTTTTTCGTTGATAAAAAAGGAGAGGATCTGGCCCATATATATGTACTGTTTCAATTGTCTTTTTTTGCGCAGCAAAACGAATCATTAAAATCTGAAAGGAAATTACAAAGAGTTTGGGATTGGACTAATAGCCCGGTGTGTCCCTTTAGTGGGTGTTTATTTTGTATTTTTTGGTCGGGATTATGAATTTCATTTGACTGTTAGTCCGGCCACTAAGGGGGTTTCATAATGACTTGTGGGAGGTGATATTCGTAGTACAATCCACCCACCCAACATGCAAAATGACCAACTAAACCATGGTTATTCTCTTGTGGTGTTTAGCTTACTTTCCAAGTCATTCTGGGAGTATATTTTTCACAGTGGACATTGGGTAACAGTAACACACAATTGAAATATTATGTAAAATCTAAGTCAATTTTGCTAAAAACAAAAAAAAACATAAAAATTACTTCATAGGTGCAAGTAAAAATCAATAAAGCAATTTGGTCTAATTTTTTAGTTAAATCAGTTCGGTTCAATTCGATTTGGTGTATTGAAAAAAAAAATGGTTAGGTTTTGATTTTGTATTCTTAAAAATCGAACCAGACCGAATGGAATCGGAATTTTAGAAAATCTCAATTTTTTTTTGTATTATGTATTTTTATAATCTTTATTTTTTTATTTCTTATAACATGTATTTTTTATATTGAATCTGGCCTCTTGATATTCAAAATACTTATTTTTTAACCAAATAATTTTTTTCACCCCTCTCATTTTGCTTGATCTAACCAAATAAAAAATGAAACTGAACCTAATCGAGACTGAGAAAATCGAAATGTCCCGATGTCCCGATGTGGCCATAACCTTGCTTGGATCACTCTTGATGCCGTTATGTCCTTTGTCTACTATGTTGTATGGTACTTTTCCTTCTAGTGATAGTTAGAACTGCACTTCGCGGGTTTAAGTTGGACAGTTGTCTTTTGCTTTGCTGAAAATATGGTAACTGATCAAAATGATGTAATTTGCGGAAGCAAATATGTTGTATTTGGAGGCACCAATGTAAATTTTGAAATTGTTAATACCTTTCCATTTTGCTGTTTTTCTTCATTTTTCTTTCTTTAGTTGTCATCTTGCCATCCCTTTTGTGTTTTGGGATTATGAGTGACATCATAAGGGGTTTTCGAAGTCAACTTAATTGGGATTCAGGTTCAACTTGATATCACCTTGCTTAGCTATCTTTTTAATCTTTGTAATTCATTTCAAAAATTAATATTTTTCGTTTTTTCGTTGATAAAAAAGGAGAGGATCTGGCCCATATATATGTACTGTTTCAATTGTCTTTTTTTGCGCAGCAAAACGAATCATTAAAATCTGAAAGGAAATTACAAAGAGTTTGGGATTGGACTAATAGCCCGGTGTGTCCCTTTAGTGGGTGTTTATTTTGTATTTTTTGGTCGGGATTATGAATTTCATTTGACTGTTAGTCCGGCCACTAAGGGGGTTTCATAATGACTTGTGGGAGGTGATATTCGTAGTACAATCCACCCACCCAACATGCAAAATGACCAACTAAACCATGGTTATTCTCTTGTGGTGTTTAGCTTACTTTCCAAGTCATTCTGGGAGTATATTTTTCACAGTGGACATTGGGTAACAGTAACACACAATTGAAATATTATGTAAAATCTAAGTCAATTTTGCTAAAAACAAAAAAAAACATAAAAATTACTTCATAGGTGCAAGTAAAAATCAATAAAGCAATTTGGTCTAATTTTTTAGTTAAATCAGTTCGGTTCAATTCGATTTGGTGTATTGAAAAAAAAAATGGTTAGGTTTTGATTTTGTATTCTTAAAAATCGAACCAGACCGAATGGAATCGGAATTTTAGAAAATCTCAATTTTTTTTTGTATTATGTATTTTTATAATCTTTATTTTTTTATTTCTTATAACATGTATTTTTTATATTGAATCTGGCCTCTTGATATTCAAAATACTTATTTTTTAACCAAATAATTTTTTTCACCCCTCTCATTTTGCTTGATCTAACCAAATAAAAAATGAAACTGAACCTAATCGAGACTGAGAAAATCGAAATGTCCCGATGTCCCGATGTGGCCATAACCTTGCTTGGATCACTCTTGATGCCGTTATGTCCTTTGTCTACTATGTTGTATGGTACTTTTCCTTCTAGTGATAGTTAGAACTGCACTTCGCGGGTTTAAGTTGGACAGTTGTCTTTTGCTTTGCTGAAAATATGGTAACTGATCAAAATGATGTAATTTGCGGAAGCAAATATGTTGTATTTGGAGGCACCAATGTAAATTTTGAAATTGTTAATACCTTTCCATTTTACAATGATTTTTGTTGAAGAAATGCCGATTTTCTAAGTTCTATAAATTTTATTATTTCATAAATTTTTTGAAGTAAAATAGAAAATAAATTTGTAGACCATAACCATTAAGTTGAAAAAATTAAAGTAAAAAATCAACCTATATAAGTGGTTAATCAAAAGAAAATAAAAATTAAAGGGCAAAATTGAAAATTATGATTTTTAGTCTCATCTTTTCTCTTGCAAACAAACACTTGTGATTGACTATTAGTCTAATCCCGAGTCCTAAACAAACATGATTGTGGGTTTCAAATGTGATATTAATAATCTCTTGGTACTATGAATCATATCCTAATCCCGCCACTCTACGAAACCCATGATTTTGAAGCCGTTTATCAAACAGGGCCTAAAGGGCCTCCAGAAATGACACAATTGTTTTAATTGTCTGCCTATTGTTGTTAATTAAAACGAAGGAATGAAATTAGGTATTTCCAATATATATATAGCCAAACTAGAGATGCAGCATTTGGTAGGATTCTCCAGATCTCCTCCTCCGCTATGGCTGTTTGCAATGCCTCCTGATTTCATAGGAACTCCTACATATGATGGGGAAAAAAAGAAGTTAGGTGAGTCATGTTAAAGTATTTTTTGATTTAAAACTTACCATATCGAGTCAAGTTTGCGGGACCCTTCTAAATTTGGGGTAAATGCCATAAAGGATGTGGGGATAGTGTACTCCTGTATGACAAGAGTGTCTTAAATATGAATAAGATTATGTCGTTTGGTTGCACTATATTACTATACTACATGAGTGCGCTAGAGCATTCTCCAATCCCCTCACAAAGTAGATAGCACATGTAGGTTTCCAATTGAGATTTAGGAGGGAACAACATCCTAAATTTCAAGCATTGACCATAAGGCTAACCACTTAGTGTTATGCTAAAATAACTTACGACAACATATTTTGGTAAAGGTAAAGTAGCTAGTTAAATCATAACATTTTTTTTCTCAAGTATTTTAATGTAAGTAAGTATTTTTTTTAAACGGAAAAAGAATATATAAATAGAGAGAGAGAGGGAGGGAGTTTACATCAGGTAAGTAAGTAGTTATATGATATAAAATTTGGTTCAAGAATAAAATTAATAAGTAGGTAAATGATTTAATAGACGTGGGAGATAAAGAGATGGAAGACACTAACCCAAATAGATTAAATTCTGCCAGAAGTTAAAGGAAGTTCCACTTGGGAACGAAGAAAGCTTTTCCCCAAGTATCATGAAAGTACTTGGTCATGTGCATGCGAGCTCAGGTTTAAGTTGAAGCAAATTTAAAGCTATATCTGTAGAAGCATAGATGCAAGATGATAGTTAAAACATCATAGCAACTCCAACAGCCTCTTCAAATGAGGTTTGTTGGCTACTTTAGCTAGTTAAATTCAAAAATTGGTGTTCCAACATGCTCTTCAAATGATTAGCTATTTTGTTTATCTTTAATTTGGCTCACTACATGTAGTAAGTCTTCCTTGTTCACTATCTAGATTTTTCAGCATATTCATCTCTCTTCCGCCAAACTACTAGACTCATGACCATAAAAAAATACTACGTCATTGCCACGTCATTGGATGTGGATAACACACGTGTATTTTTTTCGTCGGTTAATTTCATTTTATTGGATAGCTAAAATAGAGAGCAGTGTTTGAACATATGGGTAAAAAATAGATAGACAGATTAACTAGTGTACTTTTTTTTTTGTCTTTTTCACTAGCTAAATTAACCGGTGGTGTTGGAGTTGTTCGTGTCTTCATTCGTATGTATTGGAAGATGGATGGGAGTCAGCTTTATAGACCTGGTACTGGAAACATTTTTCTATTGACTAGGGGGCAGGTGGGATTCAATGAAAGATACGATCTGATTTCTGTTGGGAAGGAATGCAGCTCTACTTCGTCAATAATTTCTTTAACCAACAGGATGGATGATTACAAAACAAGGCCAAAGCTTGATAACCCACTGATCTTTCAAGGAGAAAGAAGGATACACGGCATGTGAATGACAACATAGGGCTATTCAAGTTAGAAAAAGTCTACGGTCCAAACCACAAAATTCTACCATAATTTGAAATTAATGGTTATGATCTTATTTGTACTTGTGCATTCATAAATTTAAATAAATCATAACATTTGACTTTGAAATCGTAGGAAGTTTTTTGGTCCAAATTCTGGGATTCTAACAGTTCTCATTCAAGTTAACTTTTGGAGGACTCCACCAATGTGACCGTGCAGTAACAGTGGACAGAGCAACTCGGGAACAGGGTCAGCCCTGAGGTAAGCTCCCCAAGCCCCCGGTCTTGGCCAACCCCTCTGTAAGGACCCGAAAAATTTGAATTTTTTTTTTTAAAAAAAATAATTGTTTGAAAATTTATTTCGGGTAAACAATTTGATTTATTATGACATGTATCGGATTTTGGTCATAGGACCCGAGCCCGGACTCTTGTTTTATTTTGCGAGCGTATTTTTCCTTGGCTATTTACGTGAGTGCCCTTGGGGGCTTGAAAAATCTGATTTTTGAGTTTAGGGGAGGAGAAACCCCCCATTTCCCCCAAACCTCTTTCTCTCTCAAACCCTTGCTCTTCCTTCTCTCTACAAATTCCACTTATCCAATCCACCATTGTTGAATTCCTTGGAAATATAGGAGACTTACATCATGTCTAACGTGGAATCGAAGCCGGATCGTGGTTGGGAGCTCGGGAGGCGTGGTTTCAAGCTTTGGAGAACAACCGAGCTAGGGCTTTCACCCTTGGACCAAATCATCCACATTGAAGCTTGAGGTAGGGATTTCTACCTTGTATTATGTGTATGTGATGTGTTTTGGTGCCTATTTCGTGATTATTTTGTTGTATTGGTGTGTTTTGGAGAGTTTGCGAAATCTGGAAATCGCGCAGTTTTCTGCAAATCGCGTCGGGGCGTCCGGACGGGAACCATGGGCGTCCAGACGGCTGGCCCAAGAAATTGGACAGAGAGGTAGTGAATTTGGCATCCGGACGGGATTGACCGACGTCCGGACGGGGACTTCCCGGCATCCGGACGGGACCGAGCGGCCACATGTTTTTCTTCTTGATTTATGTTCTTGTCTTGTATTATGCTCTAAATCATCTTTAATTGGTAGTTTGACGTGAACGTGGACCGTTGGGATCTTGTTGTGCATAGTGAGATAAATCGAATGTGGCATGGATCATTTGACTTTATATAAGATGTTGGTGAATGATATGTGCAATACTAGCCTCCGTCGGGAGTGGTGTGGTAAGGAAAACTACGAGACTAGCTCCTAGTTGGGGAATGTGCTAGGGAACGCCATGAATCGGCATTGGCTAGCCTCCGTTGGGAGAAGTGCTAGGATATATGTATGACCATTGTTTGGGCATGACTTGGAACATTGTCTAGCCTCCGTTGGGAGAAGTACTAGGGTATAACCTATCTTGACTTGTGTGATTGTATTCGATTGACATTGGATGTGGATGCCGAGATAATTGCAAGGTGTTGTTGTGTGTATTGGCGAACCGTGGATTATGATTCGTGTTGTAGTGCATGACTGATGAAAGTATTACATTGCTATACTATGCTCATCTGTGCATGCCATGCACCTCACATGCATATAATCTTGACATAGATTTTTCCACTGGGCTCGTAGTTCAATCGCTTGTACATCACGTCAAGTTTATGGGTTTGGGCTAGTGTGCACAATTAGAGAGAGTGTCGAATGACATTTGTTCGGTATAACTTATGATGTGAGGAAATTAAGTAATGGTCCTTGAGGGATTGGAAGAATTCTATAATATCTTGAGGATGGTTGAGTTGAGTCGGGAGTCGGGTAAGGACGATGTTTTGACCTACGAGATGAAAGTTATGTTAGAGTTTTAAGCCAAAAGCAATGATATTTTATTGAGAGAGAATCCTATATTTTGCGAAGTTATCGGATAATGCCAGAATTGGATATGAATCACACTTTTTTTGAAGAGTTGACAAGTATGCCCTTGTATTGAGGTGAACCCGCGTCGAGATTACTATCATCCTTGTGTCCCTCATATGAACATTGTTCACCTACCCTTAGGCCGAGGCTTTGCTTGCGAGGTACCGTATCATTGACTGTGGGTTGAGGCGGGTTGTGAGATGTTCATGGGACAGATTCTTCTTCCTTGAGTTTATACCCTTTATTATCATTTCTAAGAGGTGAGACTCGGCAGGTTCTCACCCTCTTCTGGCTTCCTTTTAGCCAGAACGACCCCAGAAGGCTTCTTCACCTCGACTGGAGTCGGCATTTCCTTGGAATCAGCAGTGGCCTTGGCTTTCTGCCTCATTAGCTCCTTCAAGTTCGGCACGTTGGGGTTCCGAGACATGACTTCGGCGTCTATTTCCTCCTCGTCCTCGGTATTCCAGGTGATCCGAGGTGGGGACTGCGTCCAGTCGGTAGAAGATGAAGATGAGGAGCTGGAGGATTCGGCCACGGCAGCAACTGTTACTCGGCCCGGCTCCCTGAGATACGGCAGAGGTATGGCTTCGGGAATAGCAACCAAAGATGTCTCCGCTACCGCCTCGGCCACGTACTTTTTCTCTTTGATATAACCCTTGTAAGATGGGTTATACCGCAGTAGTACTTCGGCGGATCTGGGTTCGGCTTGTCCCTCAACGCCTTTGTAGCGCAGGACTTTCTTCAAATCTTCGGGGTGGGTAGTTTGCAACTGCTAACCACGGTTTGCGTTAACAGCTGCACAGGAACAGACAAACACAGTTAGATGTCGTAGATCGGCAAAGGTCAGAAATCAAAAACAGAAGAGAATAGGGAACTAACGGGGTTTCCCGAAACTGCGGGGAACAGGAATCCTCGTGTGCTCGGGCTCATCAGGAGAAAACTCCCAATTCCCCGAGACGATCAGGAAGTCATCGTCGTTCCCCCTATTCGAGTCGACAAGATGCGTCACTATCTTTTCTCGGCCCCTACGCGATTTGAGATACCACTTCTCATCTTTTTTATAAACCATGTCATAGTTATAGTTTATATCCCAGAGGCCTAAGTTGGTGTTGCACAGTTCGTTCAGACGAACTATGCCCATTATTTTCGGTATGTGTTTATAGAAATCTGCATAGGGTTCAGTTTATACCAAGACAGAACCCTACGGAGTAAAGGGTGAAGGGGGAATCTAACCCCACCTTCGGTGACGGCCATAAGGGGGATGTGGATGGAGTCCTCATCCCGAATCTCAGGATGAGTCTCAGGCTTATTGATTTCTACTATTACATCATCAGGAATGTTAAACTCAGCTATCCGCGCTGGAGAGGCGAAGTGTTTGCGAAAAATTCCCATACTCAGAGGATGAATGGGGGAGAAACAAGAACAGAAAGCAAAAAGAAACGAGCTCTACAGGGGGCAACTTACAGAATATGGAGGAAGAACAGTAGCAATAGAAAAGAAATGAAGAAGATGAGGGTTCGATTTATAGGGTTTTGTGCGGGAGAATCTGATACGTTGCACGTTATAAACCTCAACCGTCGGATCCATTACTCCTGGACCAATCAATGAAGCGCGTTTGAGATATTGAAGCGACATGTCAAAGCACGCGCAAAGAAGGCGCGTCTCTCGTCAAAAGGTACAAGTAACGGTCACGTCGCATTTATGGAAGGACAGAGCACGCCTCAAAATGGACCAGATGCGGATGAAAGTCCTCTGGGACCGATACAAAGCTCGTCATGAATACGCTTTATAGCCTCGGCTACTCCGCCAGGTCGGTTCGAAGTAGCCGAAGCTAGGGGGCAAAGGGAAATCCAGTACATACAAGATCAGAATAAAAGTTCAACACTTGAGAAAAGTTAGAACACCCGAACATATTTGAGAAAAATATGTGTTTAAGCCTAAGTATAAGTTAAACAGCCGAACAGACTTGAGAAAAGTTTGAAGAGATTCAACACTTGAGAAAAGTTAGAATTCCAGAACATGCTTGAGAAAAGTATGTGTTTAAGCCTAAGCAGAGGTTAAACAGCCTAACAGATTTGACAAAGGTCTGAGAAAGTTCAACACTTGAGAAAAGTTAGAACACCCGAACATATTTGAGAAAAATATGTGTTTAAGCCTAAGTATAGGTTAAACAGCCGAACAGACTTGAGAAAAGTTTGAGAAGATTCAACACTTGAGAAAAGTTTGAATTCCAGAACATGGTTGAAGAAAAGTATGTGTTTAAGCCTACGCAGAGGTTAAACAACCTAACAGATTTGAGAAAGGTCTGAGAAAGTTCAACACTTGAGAATAGAACACCCGAACATATTTGAGAAAAATATGTGTTTAAACCTAAGTATAGGTTAAACAGCCGAACAGACTTGAGAAAAATTTGAGAAGATTCAACACTTGAGAAAAGTTTGAATTCTAGAACATGCTTGAGAAAAGTACGTGTTTAACCCTAAGCAGAGGTTAAACAGCCTAACAGATTTGAGAAAATTCTGAGAATGTTCAACACTTGAGAAAAGTTAGAACACCCCAACATATTTGAGAAAAATATGTGTTTAATCCTAAGTACAGGTTAAACAGCCGAACAGACTTGAGAAAAGTTTGTTCGGCTCAACACTTGAGAAAAGTTTGAGTTTAAATCAATACTTGAGAAAAGTCTGATATTCAAAAGAATTGAAGATGATTCATTACTTGAGAAAAGTTTGAATTACCGAGCATACTTGAGAAAAGTATGTGTTTTACTTGAGAAAAGTTTGAGAAGGTTCATTACTTGAGAAAGTACGAAGTCTAAACCGAATGGGAAAGATCCACTACTTGCAACACAGAAGTCAAAAACAAATAATTCCATTTCATTTCGAAGTCGGGTTACATATGAGTTGCAACTACTTCAGATACAGAAATAAAGGAAACAAAAGAAATTCGAAAGTACAAAAGAAACCTAAACTACAACTACAACTTCATCGGCTTCGGCAGTCGGGCCTGCTTCTCCTTCTCCAGCTGCAGCAGCTTGGCCTTCTTCTTCGGCTTCAGGTTCCCTATTCTCGAGTTCGGCAACAGATGGAATTTTTGAGAATAGGGAAGAATCCTTTGGCACTTGTGCAGCTTCCAAAGCGGCCTTCCAACCCATTCCAATGAAATCGGCCTGGATCTCCAGCATCTGGTTCTCTAAGAAGTCGGCAGCAGCGTCCAACATGCCCTTGGCGTAAGAGTTCTCCTGGAGGCGCTTCATCTCGGCCTCACACTGAGCTTTGAGATCGGCCATCTGCTCCTCCAGCCTGGATGACTTCTTCCTTTCAGTCCCGAGCTGAGACTCAGCAGTATCAGCCCTCAGCTCGGCGTCCCGAACCCTCTTCTTGTATGAGGCCATGTCCTCTTGAACTTTCAAAAATCTGGCGTTGGACGCCTTCAGCTCCGACTCGATAGTGCTGTATCGAGTCTCCAAGTCCTGGCAATGGCTCAGCACATCAGGGTTTTCTGCGCAGCCTGCAACGAGATCGGGAAATACGAAGTCAGAGACAGAGTCGCAAATGAAATAACAGAAAAATAGCCGAGATAGAATACTTACGAAGACTTCGTGAGCCATCATAGATCGCAGCAAAGTCGGGAGGTCGGTGCCTTGGTAGGGCTCGACATCCTTCGGTAGCATCAGCATACCCGTGAGGGTTTGCGTGACGTCAAGATCGGCCGCCGAGTCGGCGACAGTGATGGGATCAACCCCATTCACCAGCAAGGAGGGGCACCATGGGGCAGCCCTCTCAACAGCCTTGGCCTTATCGGCCGTCCTGCTCTTCTTCGGCGAGGTCATTGTAGCAGGGTCCCTTGGCCTCCGCCTCAGGATGAGGGGAACATCGGCCTCAGTTGAGGCCTCTTCGGACGCTGAGGTCGGCTCCCTCCTAGGCAAGATCGGGCCGGCGTTAGACTTTTTCTGTTTCTGTTGCCGCATCAGCTCGCGGAGATTCGGGACGTCGGGCTTTCGGGTCATTGGGTCTAAACTCTGATCGATTTCCTGGTCGTCCTCTGAATTCCAGTTGCAAGGCGACTGGGAGGAACTGTGTTCGGAGCCGGACGAACTAAATGAGATCGGGGAATTCCCGATGGCAGCTACCGTCACTGGATCCGGTTGCTGAGCTTCAGAAACTGGCACTGCCTCAGGAAAGTATCCTGGAAGGTCGGCACCAACGAAGGTGGCGTCGGGGATTGATTTTTTAATATATCCCCTGTAGCTCGCAACGTACCTCAGGAGCACTTCGGGGGATCGGGCCCAGCTTCGGCCAAAAGACCCCGTGTATCGGGCGACCTTTTTGACGTCGTCGAGATTTATCGACAGTTTGTTTCAGTCCTTATTGGCGTTAGAAGCTGCAAAAAAGAATGGAAAAATGCAGTCAGCATCAAGATATGTTCGGCATTAAAAAGAAAAAGACAGAGTAATGCAAGACAAGGTCGGGGCACTAACGGATGACTCCAAACCAGATCGGGATGTGGAACTTGGGGCGTTCAGGCTCATCTCGGCCGATCTCCCAGTTGCCAGCGACGATGAGGAAGTCATCGTCATTACCACGGTTGGAGTCCGTCAAGTAGGTGACGATCCGCTCGATATTTGGTCTGTTCTTCAGGTAATAGGCATCAGAGCCCTTCTTGACCATATCGTAACAAAATCGGATCTCCCGAAGTCCTATGTCAGTATGGTTCAGCCTATTCAGTTCTACTATACAATGGATAATCCTATATGTGTTGATGGAGATTTGCATCGGGTGAAGCCGGTACCAGCAAAGCACTTCACGAAGAAGGCGATTGAGTGGGAACCGAACTCCACCCTCGACAACCGCCATCAGAGGAACGTGAAGGGTGTCGGGGTCATTCCCATCACGAGGAGTGTGGGGATCGTTGATTTCGACGGCAACATCAGAAGGGATGTTGTACCGTCGCCGGAATTCTGCCATCTTTTCCGGCGTGTCTACTAACTGCCTAAAAATCCCCATTACAGAAAGGAGTAGGGGACGAAAGAGCAAGAAAAAGAGGGAAAACCTAAGGCTCTGGTTGAAAGCGACTTACAAAAACAGACGATTACTCTCTCTGGTATGACGACAGTGGAAGGTTGCAGAAGAAAAATCAAAGGTAAAGAATGGTCGAGTATTTATAGGGAGGGAAGCCGAACGGATAAAACCCTAGGCCTCCCCAATGAGTACGCTCCACCTACGGGGCACGCACAGGAGGCGCGTGGCCCCAAAGCCATTAAAGCCTGCTGCACGTCCCATCAGACTTCAATGCGACTCTGCAAATTCACGAATGGCGGTTCAAAAACCGCCCGATCAAGAATGAGAAAAGACACCATGAATGCACTGAATAGCCTCGACTACTTCGCCAAGTCGGTTCAAAGTAGCCGAAGCTAGGGGCAATTAACGAGGGTAAAATGTAATTGAGAAAATACATTTAGACCCCCCGAGTAAGTTTGAAGATCGGCCGAGACCAAATAACATATCCAGAAGCACGTGCCGGTCACGTGAGATGTTGGCCGACACGAGGAGTGCCGACCATCCCTAAATCTGGGTAACAGAACCATGCATTTAGCAATGCCGACCTGAGAAAGGCGGATCCATGACTCGCCGAACTGAGAAAGTCGGTCAGGATTACGGGCAGCCCGAGAAAGGCGACCTGTAACCGTTTTTCCGAGAAGGATGTGTCAGAGTCAATCAGTTATGGACGTGAAATTCATAGCCAATCAGAGGACACTTCGCCCTAAAAGAGCCCTTACAGAATTGGGGCCCAAGAGAGCCCTAATTGAATTGGGGCCCAAGAAAGCCCTAAGAGAATTAGGGCAGAAGGTGAAGTCTATAAATAAAGCTCCAGATGACCAAAGAAGGTACGCCTGAATATACTGTTTCGCCTGCTGATAGAGAATATTAGCTTGCGTTAACATTCTCCTGTGAGTTTTGCCTGACTTAATCATCGGAGTGTCCTCCTGCCACAGCGGCAGAGGGCTCTTTGACGGATTATTCTTTTGCAGATCACAGGTCCACATAAAGAGAAGAATACTGTTTCGGTTGGATAGTGGATTCTTAGCTTTCCGTCCTGATTATCTAAGTCAACCCCCCTTACATTACCCAAAAGAATATATACATTATCTGAGGTCGTTTTCTATTGACCCCACTTGGCTCTTAATAAATCCGTCCCCGATATTGACTATTTATTTCTTTATTTGAGTGAATGCTGATTTAATCAGAATGACCATCCTTTTAATTTTCGTGAACCAAGTATATATGGGACTCACATTTCAGACGTGAATTTCATCCAATCAAGGATAACTTTAGAGGAACGACAACCCAATAGACAGAGCAAAGAAGAAATTAGCCACGTGGAAAAAAAGTTCCTATCAACTGCTGGGAAGGGTAATACAACCCATATTCTTTCCTTAATTGTTGTGGTCAAATCACCTTTTTTTGTTGTTGGTTCCTTGGAGTTGAATGATGTTTTTATATGATATCACGCAATCTTTCCTCTAATTCTTTGATGCTTTGCTCATTATTGATCATAAGAATCGTCTATCTTTAAATTAGGATGAACTGATTCCTACAGTGTAGTAGAATATATATGAGATGTAGAGTCCTTCTTTAGATCTCAAATTCCAACTTCTTTCCTTTTTCCCTTTTTGCCAATTTTCATTGAGAAGATTAATAAAGTAATCAGGTACAACCATGTTCTGCCTATAGTTGCGTACGTACTCATGTTCAGGTGAAATGATTTTTTAAAGATATGTTCTATTGGAGCCCTACAAGCGGTATAACTTAAATTTTTATGATTTGGATGAAAACCATGTGGGACAGACAATAAGGTGGGTTGTGTCTTAGGAGCACACATCCGTCACACTCACAATACACGGCTCAATTGGCCCAAACAAACTACAATAGAGAAAAGAATTCGCTACTACAATAATCGTCAAATATGACACTTACAAATTGTCATTAAATTAACGTGAAAGATAATAGTTTTGCAATTATTATTTATGGAGGTGACATTAAAAGTTTTTAATTTTTTATGATAGTTTGCAACTCTCAGTGTATAAACTGTAGAACTGGAAGATCAGCTCTCCCCAGGTTTGCAAAAACTAACATGTTATTTAAGCATTATAGCGGTAGTGATGACAGTTTTTTTTTATAGTCTGATATCAATACTTATTCTAATTTTTTCAATGATAGGTTTGGAAAACTGACATGTTATTTAAGCACTATTATAGTAGCGATAACAAATTTTTTTATAAACTGACACTAATACTTATTCTAGTTTTTTCACTGACAATTTTGTAAAAATTAATATCTTATTCACTTTAATAGTGTCATTTTAAAGTATTATTGTAGTAGTCATAACAGATAATTACAAACATTTCATCTCCATTGTCGTGTTTGTAACGACCTCTGTTTTTTATCAGCCGAGAAGAATTTTATTTTTGTTGAAATGGGTAACGAATAAGACTACTAATTAATCCACAAAAAACCGTAAAAGAAAGAATCTTAGCTAAGAATGCAAGCCCAAAGCTAGCAACGCAATTAGCACGTGGCAATGAGTTGCAATTGTTTTGAGTTTTTTAGCGTTTTCTTTGCTTTTGTATGTTTTCCTAATTAGAATGGTTTTGTTTGTGTCTTGCTGACTGTTGTTTGGGTTAGGTTAGTACATGATTTGTCGACTCGTACATGTCAACTTAATTAGTTCGAATATGCTTGTTTGATAATAATTCTTTTCTAATAATATATTAGCTTGTCGTAATTTTGTATGATATAATCTGCAGTAGAAAGAAATAATCACGTTAACTTCGAATATAATAAATCCTATTAGTGAGTCTCATGTCGACTATGTTGAACATCATTCCCCTCTATATGAGTTTTGGACAATTTTTACCTTCTAAGCTATTTTAATTTCAAAGTTGAGTTAGACTTATATGTTTCTAATATTGTATCAGAACAGGTTCATTACGCAATATCATTACGCACGCAGATCTTGTCATCTAACTCTCAATCATCCTCACATATGCGTTATATGCAGGCTTCGCGTGAGCGAGAGAATTAGAGAATCCCACATGATCGCCTATGTTGGTCATCATTGCTCCGCATATAAGCCTTAGGCAACCCTTACTTTGCAAGCTGATTTTTAAGGTTGAGCTAGGTCCATGAGTTTCGAGCATGGTATCAGAGTTATGTCCATTACACGCTCATGAATTACGTACACGGGTCCTCTCTGTTAAATGCCTCAACCATCCTCACAAATGCGTGACATACACGCTTTGTGTAAAAAAGAGTATTAGCGAGTCTCATATCGCCTATATTAGGCATTACTCCACTACATATAAGTCTTGGATAGCTTTTACCATAATGTCGATTTTTAATGTTAAATTAGACTTATGAATTTCAAACAAAATTTGGGTCAAGTCTAAAACCAAAGCAGAGTGATTAACAAGAGGTGAATTACACAACCGTCTAGAAGCTCCAAAGGCAGTACTAGGAGCAGCATCTTGAAAGGACATGCATCACGAGCTTCATGATTACCTTAGCTTGATTTCAATGACTCACCTCCAATTCTTTAATACACTTTTCATAAAGTCATTCCCGGCATAAAGCTACAGAGTCGCAAAATTCATCCCCATCTCAACGCCCTTGACTTCGATCAGATCCAGGACTCAGGCACCACACACATATCTCTTCATACCCTATACAAAATCTCAAGAGTGGGTTTGGGAGCGTTAAAATGGGTCATGGATTGAATATGGGTTAAATGAACAGATAGGAGATGGACGGGTCGAATTGGATTAAGTCATACCCATAAAAATCTGGCCAAACCCTATTTTTCCAAAAGAAATAATAATATCCCTTTGTATACTAAATGACAGTAATGCCCCTATAGATTTGGCCTAACATCTTTATTAAATTTATTTGTATATTTATTCCATAAAAATTGCATTAGTTAATTATGCGTCAATTGTTTTATGAATAATTGTTCCGTCTCGGCGAGAGAGTTTAAAAAAATTAAAAATATGAAACGACGTTTAAAAAAGTTCAAGAAGCATAAAATAATTCAAAAATAAAATATGTGTGTTTTGGATTGTGTTAATTTGGCTTCAGTGAAGCTTTTAAAGTTTTTGTCATTAATGTTTTACTTTTTAAATTTCTTTCGTCGAGATGAATTAGTAATTCAAAAAAAAAAAAAAAGAGCCCAAACTAATAAATGTGACAAAAAATTGAATAGAGAAAAAGAAAAATATAATTTAGGGAAAACGGAGTATAGTGACCAAACTGCCCTTAGAACCCTCCAATGAATCGGTTTATTTTAACAAAATGGATGTTTTCATTAATTTCAATATTTTCTAATTTAAACAAAATCGAGATTATCTACAGCTCTCTTACTGGTGGGAATACTTTAATTTGATCATTCATTTGTTAATTCTTTAAACTTTGGTATGTTATAACTGAGTGGCGAAAATATATTCATCCTAATTATTCTAAATACAAATAGTGAAACACACAAAATTAACTGAATCCGCTTTTTGTTCTATTAGTTAATTAGATTTTATTTTAAATCGACTCAAATGATAATTGGTCAAAGTTAAACTTAAACAATACTAGAATCACTAAACCTACAAATATAAATAACTCACACTCAATTCACGATCGGCTCAATTTTTTAGTTTCTTTGAGATTGGCCGAATGATTTAAGGAGTAAATCTTGAACACTTTTTTTTTTGAAAATTTTAATTGTTAAACTAATCTTAAATAAACCACTAGTACATTTTGTTATTGTGTATGTGCATGTGGGGCTATTTTGGTTTTTTTTTTTAGAATATAAGGTTATTGCTGGCTCAAATATTTACTCAAAACTAAATTTATGTGCGAGCATGTCACAAAAAACTCCTAGTTATCTTTTTTAGAAAAACTTTGATGTAACAGATAATAACTTACAACTGCTAGATGTTTATGTTATCTGTCATCTTACAAAATTTTTCTAAAAACAAATATGATGTATTTAAACCAAAAACCCTTCAAATTACACTTACACCCTTCAACTAAGTGATATGCCAATCTCAAGTCCCAAACTCTTATTTCAACACACATTGGCCTCAAAACCACTTACTATGCATAAATCAAATGTTAAATAGTGTTCCAAACATTTAAATTCAATGCGAAAAAAATTTCGGGTCTCTACACATCTAAACCGGACAAAAATGTGAACTCATATGGCACTCTTTTGTGCTTTAACCAAAACTTAACAAAAATTTATTTAAAATTTCAAGTTCGCGGTTAATCTTGAAATATTCTTTTACGTCAACGAGGAAGTTTTAAATTTTTTTTGAAAATAAAATCTAAATAATATGACCAACAAGGGGTTTAAATGACCGATGCTGCTCACTTTTTTTAATGTTGCGTTGGCAAAATTAGCATATTTGTTTTGTTTTGTTTTGTTTTATTTTCCCACCTCCACATTGAAAAAAATAATCAACATTGCTCATTTGAACTTTTTTTCGGTCGTGTTCTATGAATTTTATTTTCGGAAAAAATCTAAAAATTCACTGTTGACTTAAAAGAATATTTTGAGATAAACCGCGAACTTAAAATTTTAAAATAAAATTTTGTTAACATGATGTGTGTAGAAAATATACAAAAAAGAGTTTTGATTTAAACACAAAACTGTGTCGGTTTGAAGTAGAGCTTGTGTATTGTGCTACAACCCCATATCGGCTTTGCTAGAGGGCTATATATGGTGAAGACTTGTATAAGTTTATGGGGCGGAGAAAAATATTAATTTTGTGTCTGGAGGAGTAACGAATAAAAGTAGTTGTGCTCAAAAAATAAAAATAATTGCAATCATCATAACTAAGAATGCAAGCCCACACGAAATAAGTGGGGCAAGCAAATTAAGCGAGCTAGCAAACCCCTTTGCAACCAGATTTACTGCAAAGAACAAATTCATTTTGAATGTGGTTCACACAACGCTAGAATTTATCTATTAGTGAGCAAATTCATGAGTAATTGTTGGGTCTAACATTTTTTGCTTTTAAAAATTGACACCAAAACAGAGTGATTAGCAAGCTGAATCATGCACACACCCTTCTAGAGCTCCAAAGGCTTCGGAGTAGTAAACTAACACATAAAGTAATTCCCAAAATAAAACTCTCTAGAGTCAGTTAAAAATAAAGAATAAAGCTTTGGAGTAGTAAACTAACACATAAAAAATTCGAAATATAAACATTCCCGAATAAAGCTCTCTAGAGTAAGGTTGTAACCAAGGAAGCCTATGCTTCTTGGAGGAGTCACTTTTAGTGTTTATAGACATTCGAATTATATCTTGTGTTCATCCTAATTTAGAGTTTGGTTGGCGGACATAACATATTTTGGACTATCATATGCTCTTCTACTCAGGCTGAATTTGGTATCTCCATTATGTGCTTATAATTACTTTATATATATATATATATATATATATATATATATATATATATATATATATATATATTTTTTTTACTTCTATTTATAAAATTATCATTATTATTGAGGAAAATATCAGAATCCATCTTTATCTCCTTTGCAACGAACAAATCTTGTATAGTTTATTCATTCATATATAATTATTTCCTTTTTTACTATTTGCCCCCTAGTATTATATTCTTCTATATCTTTCCAAACTTATTCAGCTAATAAATGACTCGTCGGTAAAGTAGTTTTTGCTATATTCAAACAACTGTTTATTTTTTTTTTTAGGCCTCAATTGAATGAAAGGCCCTTTCTTAAAAAACTTTCTCGGGCTGCGAACCATGTAATTTATTACTAACTATGCTGTGAAATTTATTTCTCCACGCCGCTTAACTAATCCCAGAAAAATCAACTTGTTTTATTCATTAGTTTTGCAACTTTAGAGCATCCGCATTAGCCTCCTCAAATGTGATCATTTTCTAATTTGAGGAGCAAATTCTCTTAATATTGCTCACATCAGCCTCTGTATTACTTCTCCTTATTTTCTAAAAGGAATAGTAACTCTCTAATTTTAGGAAGAAACTATTCACTCCTACTATTTTATTTTATTTTATTTTTATTTCTTTCTCTTCCCTTATAATATTTGAATTAAATATAGAAAAAATAATATTTTAATAATAGGCATAGAATAGAGAGTTTGATGCAGGAGACATTACAAAATATAGCTCCCTAAAATAAAAAAGTGAAAGTTTCTCTCTAATTTGGTGCAAAAAATAGGGAGATTGCGGATGCTCTTAGTATATTTCAACTTCCTGATTTTGGTTTTGCAAAACTTTCACTTATCGGTGCAGTCTAGCCTATATACCAAACTCGAAATTTAAATTGGGGCGGGGTGCCCTTTTCTTAAATTGGGCCGAGTTGTCATTTTCGTAGAAATCTTTTGAAAACCCAAACCTTATTGCCATATCTTGAAATAATACTTTGAATTTATTATTGGGGCTTGTGAGGTTTCTATGAATATTTTAGTAAGAATTATTTAGTTGAAAATGTAGGGCGTGATGTATGTATATAGAGTACATGTATATACATCCATACAAATATATATATATATATATATATATATATATATATATATATATATATATATATATATATGTATAGTGGTAAATTAATATTTTTATTTTTATGAATAAAAATATTTTAGTTATACATACACAAATTTTCGTAATTCAAGAGTTCATTTGATATAATAAATATTAGCATTTTCATTATTAAATATAAGTGTATAAATGACCTAGTGGATACATATTTGGTTATTATAGAATAGGTAGTGGGTTTGTGGTACCATATTGTTAGTTTATATATTACAGAATAGGTACTTGTTTTATTAGATAGTTCTGTAACTTTAGAGCATTCGCATTAGCCTCCTCAAATGTGCTCCTTTCCTAATTTGAGAAGCAAATCTTCTTAATAATGCTCACATCAGCCTCTGTATTACTTCTCCCTATTTTCTAAAAGGAATAGTAACTCTCTAATTTTAGGGAGAAACTATTCACTCCTACCATTTTATTTTTATTTTTTTTTCATTTCTTTCTCTTCTCTTATAACATTTGAATTAAATATAAAAGAAAAAAATATTTTAATAAAATAGGCATAGAATAGAGAGTTTGATGCAGGAGACATTACAAAATATGGCTCCCTAAAATAAAAAAGTGAGATTTTCTTTCTAATTTGGTGCAAAAAAATAGGAAGACTGATACAGATGCTTTTAGTATATTTCAACTTCCTGATTTTGGTTTTGCAAAACTTTCACTTATCGGTGCAGTCTAGCCTATATACCAAACTCGAAATTTAAATTGGGGCCGGGTGCCCTTTCGTAAATTGGGGCGAGTTTGTCCTTTTCATAGAAATCTTTTGAAAACTCAAAACTTATTGGCATATCTTGAAATAATACTGTCACGCCCTCGTTTTCAAACATATTGCATAACTCCATTTATTATTTTAAAACCTCACAATTTCTCAAAACACAGTTCCCATAATCCACCATTGATAAAATATTTCAAATATTACAATTCTTGGGTGGCACTCCCGGCCTGTCACCCCAAAATATAAGTTTTAAACAAGTACAATACCATTTGTTTTCAATTACAAAAGAAGGAACAAAAGAGCAGTTAGTTTACATCTTTCAAAAATAGTTCTAAAGATGTTATGTAACTCCTAATATGAAAGTCTTCACAAAACATGCACCACCATGCATCCATACAATCCATGTCAAGCCTCCGGATCTATACCTGAAAGAATGAAGGGATGAGCTAAAAGCCCAGTAGAGATATCTACGCCAATATTATATGAATATGAATGATATGACATGCTTCATGAACAATTCATAATAACATGTGGATGACAATTAATCCATTAGTCTAGAACGCAATACTGAATGTCAACCGTTTTGATCAATTCGCGGTTCTCATATCGACTCAGCTATCATATTCCAACTAGCACATCACCCGTTGGTGACTAGACAATATTGAAACATACTAGCACATCTCCCGTCGGAGGCTAGACATCACATAACTAGCACAACTCCCGTCGGAGGCTAGAAATCGCATCATGTCAATGCCATACAAATTCATAGTTTGACCCTTTACCGGCCATTCACATATCACGCCAATCACAATTTAATCTCATTGTGAAAAAAAAAACGAAAATATGAAAAAAGGCGTCAGTAAGATCTCGCCTGTGTCACACATCCCACATACCACATGTATGAGTGAAAATATTCTTAAACGTCTATAAATCTCAAATTAGGGTGAAAACCGTCAGTAAAAGTCGTCCGACAAGTCGTTGCAGCGGCTAAAAAGTCACTGGACGCGCCAAAAATCAGTAAAGGTCGCTGGACAAGTCGCTGGAGCGACTTCCACAAAATCAAGGTCGCTCGAGCGACGCCCAAGCGACTTGGTCGATCTCTGGTTTCGCACAGACAGTTCGCAACTCGTCCAAATCGGTAAAAAATGCAGCAATACTCAATCTAAACACGAATTCAGCTACCCATACCATGAATAAACACATAATAAGGGTGAGACATCCCTACCTCAAGTTTCGAATCAAAATATTTGGCGAAGAGGTAGATGCCCTAGCTTCCAAGCCTCGGATCTTTTCTTCCCGAGCTCCAAATCGCGATCCGTCTTCGATTTCACGTCGAGCACGATCCAAACTTCCTCTATCCCGAAGGAATTCAAAAATGACGGGGTGGTTTGATGGTGGTGGTAGAGAGAAGGTAGAGATATGGTGGAGAGAGAGAGAGAGAGAGAGATGTGTTCTTCCCTTCCCTATTTTCCCAAAATCTGATTTTAAGGCCCCCCATGGGCTCCCACATAAAATACTACGTATGTAACGCGCACGAAATAAAACCAAAGACCCCGGGCTCGGGTCTTATAACTAAAATTGCGAAACACATGCTAACCAATCGATCGAATAACCCCAAATATAAATTTAATTTATTTATTTTATTTATAAAAAGTTCACAATTTTCCGGGTCCTTACATCCTCCTCTCCTTAAAAGAAATTTCGTCCTCGAAATTTAAACCAACATGTCGACACCGACACCTCTGTACACGATCACAAGTAAGATACGGATACTCCGCCAGAACTCTAAAGCAATAGTATAAGACACCGATACTTCTAATAATACCACACTCTAGATACGGACACACCGTCATTATCTCAATCTTTACTATAAATTAATCCGTGCTTTCACAAAACTCAACGGATGCCAACTATCAAGTCATCATGTTCAAACAAAATCAATCAAGCACATCAACAGCACATCAACTCGACTCATGCATACACCGTGCTCAATGAGTATATAATAACCAACGCAAAATCAAGTTCTCAAATTTAACAACTCATATCCACGATATTGATATGCATAACACGTCCCATAATTCGAGAGTTTAAGAACACACTATAAATAAACATGTCACGCCCGGGTTTTTAAGCAAGATAAACATTCGTATTTTAAATAAAATCTACCAATTTCATGAAAATACTTCCAAATTATCATACTTGAAATCTAATTAAATCCGTAAGTTTCAAGGAATTACAACCCGAAAGAAGGCACTCCCAGCCCGATAACCAAATACAAGTTCAAATGTTACAAAGGAATTGAGTTTGAGTACATGATTCCACGAAAGGGAAGTTATTTTACATCTTTTCAAAGAAAGGTTTTAAAGATGATATACAACTCCCATCATGACATTCCTTCAAAAAATATGCAATTGCCATGCATCCATGCAAGCCCAAATCATGTCTCTGAAGCCGTACCTGAAAGAAGGAAAGGGTGAGCTACAAAGCCCAGTAGAGATGTCTATGCCAATATTATATGAATATGCAATGGTTTCGCATGATTCATGAACATTCGATAATAACACGCGTATAACAATTAGTTTATCACCTTCCAACTATCACCTCGCCTTTCGGTGTCTCGACAATATTGAAATATTTTAATACATCTCCCGTTGGAGGCTAAATGTCGTATAACCGGCACATCTCCTACCGGAGAGCCAAACATCATACAACCGGCACATCTCTCGTAGGAGAGCCAAATATCATACAACCGGCACATCTCTCGTCGGAGAGCCAAATATCGTATAACCGGCACTTCTCCCGTTGGAGAGCCAAACATTGTATAACCGGCACATCTTTCGTCGGAGAGCCAAACAATATTTCGTGTCAATGCAAAGCAACCACCACGATACAATAATTTCCAAGTCATATTCGACAAGCCAAAGAAATAATGCATAAATGCTTAATCGCCAAAAGGATTCCCAATATCACTTACTCATCATTTAGGTATGACCGAGAATAAGTGCAAATATTTCCCTTAGAGGCCAACAATTTAAATATTTAATAATTATTCCAGTTAAAAGAAAGTTGGTCAAAACAGCCCCTACTACCGGTAGTACAATATCTACTACCGGTAGTTCAAATGCTACTACTGCAGGTATTACCGCAACTACTACCGGTAGTAAAACCTACTGCCAGAACTACCACAAGTATTACCACAACTACTACCGGTAGTACCAGCGCTACTACCGGTAGTACCAGCGCTACTACCGGTAGTAAAATCTACTGCCCAAAATCCGAAAACTGGAAAACAACAGTACTACCGGTAGTACAGACCCTACTACCGGTAGTAGAACATTCTGGGCGAAAATTCCCAGATTTGTGACAGATTTTCTAACTTCCATTTTCAAGCTTTAAATCAACAATCAAGCTCATCAAACACCAAAAACAAGTCATAAACACATAATAGAGGCAAGAGATCCCTACCTAAAGCGTAGGATCGAAGGATTTGAGCTTCCAAAACAAGCCCTAACCTCCAATGGTGGAAAACCTCGAACCAAAGTCCTTCCAAGCGAACAGAACTCAATCAAGCTTGAGATATCTTCCGTGTATGAATGATTCTTCAGAGATCCAAGAGAAAATTTGGTGTAGAAGCAAAAATATGTGGAGAGGTTGAGAGAGGAAGTGTGCGTCGGGGTAGAGAAAGAGAGAAAGAGTGGGAGAAATGTCTTCTCTTTCCCCAAATCTGATATAAACCTAAATTAAACTACAATTACACTCACACCCCTCAAGTTAAAGACATGCTACCCTCAAACCCTTAGTCCAACTTTCACCACACATAAATCCCTAGTCATTTTATACAAAAATTTTAATAACCCACCACGTAAACCACATTCCAAAAAAATATAAACCACATTCCAAAAATATAATTTATTTATTTTATATATATATATATATATATATATATATATATTTTTTTTTTTCCGGGTTCTCACAAAACACATAACTCATGTTTCAATTAAATTCAACAAGCACATAAACATGGTGGCAAACACGCCCCAAACCATTATTCCGCTAACAAAAGTATAGTAATCAAAGGGTAAACAGATGTGGGTATTTCTCCCGAACCTCGTCCTCACGTTCCCAAGTCGACTCCTCTTTACCTTGATTGCCCCATAGTACACGAACCAAAGGTATAGTCTTACCTCTCAACACTTGCTCACGAGAGTCCAAAATACGTATTGGTTGCTCCACATAGGACGCATCGGCTTCAAGTTCTAGTTCGGACCGTTCCAAAATGTGAGAAGGATCCGGTTCGTACTTCCTCAACATCGAAACATGAAACACGTCATGCACACCCAACAACTTTGGTGGCAAGGCTAAACGGTAAGCAACCTCTCCAATTCTTTCGATAATATCAAATGGCCCAACATATCTCGGAGATAGCTTCCCCTTTCGTCCAAAACGCGATAAGCCTCGCCGTGGCGATACTTTCAAAAACACATGGCCTCCCGCCTCAAACGATAACGGACGATGATGTCGATCGGCGTAGCTCTTCTGTCGACTCTGAGCGGTCAGTAATCGTTGGCAAATCACCTTGACTAGCTCGGTAGTCTTCTCTTGTGCTAACAAAAGTTACTTACGAATCAACTTCATGCTCTCGGTAGTCTCCCCAATGAAATCCGGCCCAACAAACGTTGCCTCACCCAATTCGGTCCAACATATCGGCGATCTACACGGCCTACCGTACAAAGCCCCAAACGGTGCCATCTCAATACTCGACTGATAGCTATTATTATATGCGAACTCAACGAGTAGTAAGTGATCCTCCCAACTTCCCCGAAAATCTAGGACGCATGCCCGAAGCATATCTTCAAGAATCTGAATAGTACGCTCGGATTGCCCATCGGTCTATGGGTGATACGCAGTACAAAATAGTAAGTTCATACCAAGCGCTGCTTGCAAATTCTGCCAAAATCGTGCTGTGAATCGTGGGTCTCGATCGGACACAATAGAAACTGGGATCTCATGCAATCGGATAATTTCACGTACATATAATCGACTGAGCTTCTCAACTGAATCAGTAACCTGAATCGGTAGAAAGTGAGCGATCTTGGTCAAACGGTCTACTACTACCCATATCGCATCATGCCCTCTTGGTGATCTCGGCAAACCGGTAACAAAATCCATTGTCACATTCTCCCACTTCCATTCCGCCACTGGCAATGGTTGTAACTCCCCCGCAGGTCGTTGGTGTTTGGCCTTCACTTGTTGGCATGTTAAACATCTCAACACAAATCTCACTACATATCTCTTCATTTCGAACCACCAAAATTGTCGACGCAAATCATGATACATTTTCGTCTCACCAGGATGAATGGCTAAAGGAGAGTGATGAAACTCTCGTAAAATCTCTTCCCGACAAGCGACGGTACAAACAACTTTCCTTGAAATCGAAGGCTTCGATCTGCACAGATCATCCATCCATCTCGGGCATTGCCACTCAAGAAATTTTGACGCAACTGCTCTGTCTCTTCATCATGTTGTTGAGCATCCACTACTCGGGTGGATAAGGTGGATTGGATGGTCAAATTGCATAATGTTGCTCCATCACTATCCTCCTCAAAATGTGTCGCATAACTCCCCAACTCATTCATCACTTTCCACTCACGAATGGCCAAGCTCGCCAATTGGGTTGGTTTTCTACTCAAAGCATCCACTACAACATTTGCCTTCCTCGGGTGATATTGTAATTCAAAATCCTAATCCTCAATGTGCTCCATCCAACGGCGTTGTCTCAAATTTAACTCCTTGTGAGAGAATAAGTACTTCAAGCTCTTGTGATTGGAGAAGACTTCAAACTTCTCACCATAGAGATAATGTCGCCAAATTTTCAAAGCAGATACAACTGCGGCCAACTCCAAGTCATGAGTTGGATAATTACGTTCGTGTATCTTCAATTGCCTTGACCTGTAGGCCACAACTCGTCCTGTCTGCATCAACACACACTCGAGTCCTTCCTTCGATGCATCACAGTACACCGAGTAACCAACTCCTCGCTCGGGCACAATCAACACTGGTGCGCTAGTCATACGTCGCTTTAACTCTTCAAACGTTGCCTCACAGACATCATCCCAAACGAGTCAATCGAGTCATAGGCGCCGCCAAACGAGAGAAGTCAAGCACAAAACGGCAATAATACCCGGCCAAGCCCAAAAGGCTCCGGATCTCAAAAACATTCTTTGGTCGTTGCTAATCCATAACCGATTCTATCTTTCCCAAATCAACGGAGACTCCACCTTGGGAAACGACATGTCCCAAAAACTTGATTTCGGAAAGCCAAAACTCACATTTGCTAAGTTCAGCATAAAGGCGATGCTCTCTCAAAAGTCGAAGAACATTGGCAAGGTGTGATTGGTGTTCCTCCTCTGTAGACGAATAGATCAAGATGTCGTGAACGAACACCACCACAAACTGATCAAGGTACATGCGAAAAATACGGTTCATAAGGTCCATAAACGTTGCCGGTGCATTGGTCAACCCGAATGGCATCACAACAAACTCATAATGCCCATAGCGTGTACGAAACGCAGTCTTCGGAATATCCTCACTCCGAACCCTCAACTGGTGCTATCCTGATCTCAAATCAATCTTCGAAAAACTCCTTGCTCCTCGGAGTTGATCAAACAAGTCATCAATTCTTGGCATTGGATACTTGTTCTTCACAGTCACACGGTTCAACTTTCGATAATCGATGCACAATCGTAAAGACCCATCTTTCTTCTGTGCAAATAGGGCCGAAGCTCTCCATGGTGACGTACTCGGACGTATAAAATCCAAATCTTGCAACTCTTGCAATTGGACTTTCAACTCCTTCAACTCGGCTGGCGCAAAATGATATGGAGGCATAGAAATCAGTGTGGCACCCGGAATCAAATCTATCGTAAATTCAATCTCTCTCTCAGGAGGTAAACCGGGTAACTCTTCCGGGAACACATCCGGAAAGTCTCGAACCACCAATGGTAACTCACCAAGTGCATGCACATTCTCGTTAAGAGTCAAACTAGCCAACAATGCATAAATAGAATCTCGCGCTCGAGGTTCACACAAATAAGGTTCTAACAGCTCCCAACGTTCTCCAAAGAATTCAAAGCAACCATCAACAGGTGAGTAAATACGGACTCGGCGCTTAAAACAATCAATCATAGCATGATGGGTAGACAACCAGTCCATACCCAAGATAACATCAAACCCGGTCATGCTCAACATAATAAAATCACAAGTAAAACGTCTGTCAAGTATGACAAGCTCACAATCTCTACACACGCGATCAAGTAGTGACCTCCCTCCAACAGGTGTCTCAACATGCAACGGTGGGTCTAACAAATCAGTCTCCAAGTCCAAAGCACAAACAAATGCTGTAGTAATAAATGAATGCGATGCTCCAGAATCAAATAGAACTCTCGCAAAGGAGTTGAATACGAGAAATGTACCCCTCACAACCGACGTGTCTGGACTCTGAAAAGTAGAAGGTGCCACTACTGCGGTAATATTATAAGCTCTATAGGGAACTTGGTGTCCTTGCATATACCCGCCTCCACGTCGAGCAAAGTTCATTGGCGCCGAAGAACTAGCCCCTTTCTCAGATTGAGAACCTTGAACCGAAGTGGCCTGGCGAAATTGGGATTGTTGTTGTCGCTGTGGAGCCCCAAAAGGTTGTTGCCCCTGTCCTTGTCCTTGCCTTGGTTGCTGCACCGAGCCAACCTCACTATGTACTCCTCCCCCTCGAGGACAATTTCTCAAAATATGATCTTCCTTACCACATGTATAACAAACCTTGGGAGGCATCGGGCATTGAGAGCGGACATGACCCGATTGGTTGCATCGAAAACATACACTTGGATGCCTAGAAGCATTGCTCCTCGAGTCTGACGTAATAGGTGGCCTAAGATTAGAATGGCTTCTCTGAGACGGAAATTGCTCTCTCTGGCACTTACGCCCTTGACTCCCAGAACTTCCCGACGATGAAGAATAATTAGGTACCACACTCGATCGCCTTAGCTCCCAAACTCTAGAACCTCGTGTGCCTCCTTGGGCAATTCAACACTTCTCGCACATTCAACAATGTCAGCAAAACTCATCTTATGCTGGCTTGATAGGTCACCTAAAGGGGGGGGGGGGTGAATAGGGTGACCTTCCTTTTTTCTTTATGGTGAGACTTGTTTGTGCAAAGACAAAAGGTAATAGTAAATCTGCGGAGAATAGTGTAAAGAGAAGCAACAAGATGACACGGAGATTTTTATAGTGGTTGGGCGATGTGCTTAGTCCACTCTTAGTGATCGTTCCCCTGAACAATCACCGTTTCCACTATGATCCAGTAACTAATACAAGATTGGTTTTACGAGGTCCAATTCCTCTAACACGGAAAATCTCACTGCTACACGCAGAGCAGTACACACTCACTTGATACACGCAGACCAAGTTCACTATATCAGCCTAGATAACTCTCCTTCTAGGCTACCGACTTCTCTTTCTCTCAGACTAGAATCTCAAGTTTCAGTACACACAAATCCCAGTAAAACACCACCACTCTACTCTCAGCAAATCAATCCCAGAGATTGATGAAAGAAGAAATCCTAACCGTAATCACAGTGGAAGAGGGTTTCACTGCTCACAAGGTTGATTTCGTGGTGTGTGATATTTTCTCGAGAGAGATACATGTGTTGGGTTGAGGTCAGACAGAGCACACTCAGATGTTGTCCAGTACTCGTATTGCAAGATGAAGCACAACTTCTTTCTCTGTTGAAAACACGTTCTCTTTTGTAAAATGTCCACTGATATAAGAGAAGCAATCAACAACATCCGATCTTCTGAGCTTTGGTCTTTATATAGGCAATTGTCTAGACCGTTGGGCGAAGATCAGACTGATTCTCCTTCCAAGCGTGTTTCGGTTAAACATGGTAGGAGATCCTTCCAAACGTGTTCCTGTTAAACATGGTAGGAGATCCTTCCAAAGCGTGTTCCTGTTAAACATGGTAGGAGATCCTTCCAAAACGTGTTCCTGTTAAACATGGTAGGAGATCCTTCCAAAACTGGTCCTGTTTAAACATGGTAGGAGATCTTTGATCGACATACTTTTAATTAGCACATGGAGAATCAAATTAATATAGTAAACACAATAATATTGACGCTCCTGTAATCAACCATAAAGACCACGTGATTAACGTTCAAACATGAATGAAAGTCAACCCAGAATTTCATCCGATTTTGCATCCGGAAGAGGATCCGGTAGTCAGTCCGGAATTCCGGATATGCAGCCGGCATCAAAACCGGATTGGCAGCCGGCTGAGGTATTTGGACAAGATCAGCTTGTTTCTGTTCAGCCACTCAACAAACATATATTAGTCCGCGCAATATAACACAAACCCTTGTTAGTTTATGAATTACTACCTTAAGTCAACATGTGTGATTTCGAGGTAATTAAAACATTATCAAAAACATTAGTTAACTTTCAATCTCCCCCTTTTTGATGATGGCCCATATTATGTTCCTCGAAATACTGTGACATTACAATGTTACAACCAAACCATGATTTCATAAATAATACTAACATGAGTACATATGATGTAGCAAGTGAAAAAAACAAGTTGAAGCAACATATAGTAAATAACAAAATGTTGGTCTCGGTGAGATGCTTCATCATTATGTAGCGATTTCTCCCCTTGGGACAGCGGCAAAAAGGAGGGAAGGACCGAAACGCCTAGTGCGGACTGGTAGGAGGCTCTGGAGGTGGAAAGCGAGCATTGAGGAGGCCGAACAAGTCCTGAAGTTGAGTGCTAAGGCCATGGACATCAGTGCGAAGACCCTGAGTATCAAGGTGGAGAGCGGCAAACTGAGAGTCGAGGCGCTGGAAATGCTGATCAGTAGAGGTACGGAGTTGGCCAATTTGGGTATGGAGTTCCAGCTGACGAGCATAGAGATCATCCACAGAGTGAGTAGAGGAGCTGGACCCGTCACCACGAAAGCGGGCAAAGCCAAGGGGAGATGGCTTCCCCGTAGAAGGTGCTGGTGGGGGGGGATGAGGGGCCGAAGGAGGGGCAGGGGCGGAGGCGGCAGCTGGCGGGGGATCATTAGGCTCCTCGTCACTATAGTAGTGGAGGAGGTCCATGAGGGATATTGAGGTACGGTTAATGGGAGAGGGAAGGCCGACATCAATTTCACCCGTGAGGTCAACCTGGAAGTGGGTGAAAATTTTGGTGAGGTATCCGCCAAAAGGAAGAGAACGCTTATGATCCATCGTGGCGGTGGTCATTTCGTTTAGGAGTAGGTAGGGCAGGTTAATTTCAATGGCTTCGGTCATGCAATAGAGGACATAGCTTTGAAGTGGAGAGATCTCGTTGTAATGCCCAGCTTTGGGTAGGATATTTTCAGCGATGAACCGATTGAGAACTTTGAGGCTGGGTTTCAGGTTAGGGGTGCCAATGGTGCCATGGAAGGTTTCGTAGCCAGTAAGGGTCACATAGAAGTCCGACATGTCGTCAATCATGTGGGGGAGATCCACACGGTCAGTGAAGTAGACTTGAAGGCCATCTTCGGGAAGGTCAAGGATGGTGGCCAAGGTGGGCACGGTGAGTTCAATATGGCGGCCTTTGACGTAGGATGACACAATGTATTGGTCATCACTATCGTCAACCTCGAGGTTACAATAAAATAGGCGAACAAGGCGAGGATAAAAGGCAGGTGGAAGATCAAGAAGACCAGTCCAATTCACATCAGCTATATAGGGGTAGATCAAATTGTAAAATTGGTCAGGTACCTCAACACGCCGACCACTGACAATGCGACGGTTCTGGAAAGTGGGCCAGGCAGCAGCTTTGCCGGGGGTGGAGAAAATGGCAGGGTCAAATGGAGCGGACCCGGTGGTGGAGCTGGAAGGGCGGCTTCGTTTGGGCATGGTAGAAAACAGAGAAGGGAGGGTTTCTGCGGTGGGTAGGGTTGGCGTGTGGCCGACAGACGGAGGAAAGAGGAAGGCCGGGGAATCAGAGAGAAAACGAGGGAGGAGAGGACGAGGCTGGGCTAAGGAAGGGAAAAAAAACCGGAATGTGAAGCATCTCGTGAGACCAGGTTTTTATATGCAGAGACTGGACAAGCCGGTAGACAAGCCGGTCACGAATCCGGTAGGGAGTCCGGAAATCCGGATTGACAGCCGGATTGGCAACCGGGTCTGCGACCGTATGGGGGCCAGACCTGGTTTTATGTTTATTTGTATTTTTTGTTTGTTTTTATGTTTATGTTGGTTTTCATTTGGTTTTTTAAGACAAATACGAAAAAAATAATAAGAAAAGAGAAACAGCAAAGAACTCACTCCGGAAGTTCACAGATACCCAATTCCCTTCGGAGCTTACCAAATTGATCTTCACCGAGAGGTTTGGTAAAAATATCAGCGAGTTGATCATTAGTACGCACATAGTCGAGTTTAACTACGTTTAGAGATACCTGTTCGCGGAGGAAATGATGCCGGATATCAATATGTTTAGTGTGAGAATGTAGTACCGGATTTTTGGAAATGTTGATGGCACTAGTGTTATCACACAGGATAGGGACAGTGCCCATGTCTTCTCCATAGTCACGGAGCACTTGCTTCATCCAAATGATTTGTGCACACGAGCTAGCGGCGGCAATGTATTCAGCCTCGGCCGTGGAAAGGGAAATGGAGTTCTGTTTTTTGCTCATCCACGAGACTAGACAGTGACCGAGAATAAAGCAATTTCCACTTGTGCTTTTACGGTCCGTCTTGCTTCCTGCAAAATCAGCATCAGTATATGCGACAAGATGAAAGGCTGTATCAATGGGAAACCATAAGCCTAGATTGGGAGTTCCTTTGAGGTATTTTAAAATATTCTTCACGGCTTTTAAATGAGATTCTTTAGGATTAGCTTGAAAACGAGCACAGATACCTACACTTAGAAGAATATCAGGACGACTAGCAGTTAAATATAATAACCCTCCTATCATACCTCGATACCCTTTTGGATCAATACTCTTACCAGATTCGTCTTTATCCAGCTTAACTGCTTGCCCCATGGGCATCTTCTTATCTTTGCAATCTGTCATGCCATATCGCTTGAGAAGTTCTTGAGTATACTTACTTTGGTTAATAAAAGTTCCGGTGGGAGTTTGCTTGATTTGGAGTCCTAGAAAGAACTTAAGTTCCCCAATCATACTCATCTCAAATTCATCCTGCATTATCTTAGCAAAATCTTTACACATTGCATCGTTAGTAGAGCCAAAAATGATATCATCCACATAGATTTGAACAAGTAGAATATCATGTTCCCGTTTTTTGATAAATAGAGTAGTATCAACATGACCACATAAAAAATCATTTTGTGAGAGATACCCGCTCAATCGCTCATACCAAGCTCTAGGAGCTTGTTTGAGACCATATAGGGCTTTAGAAAGTTTAAACACGTAATCCGGATACTCAGCATCAATGAAACCAGGAGGTTGTTTAACATAAACTTCTTCATTCACATAACCATTTAAAAAGGCACTTTTAACATCCATTTGGTAAAGAAGAAAGTTTTTGTAGCATGCATAGGCAATGAGCATTCTGATAGATTCTAGGCGAGCAACAGGAGCAAATGTTTCTTCGTAGTCTATTCCTTCTTCTTGATTATATCCTTGGGCTACTAATCTAGCTTTGTTTCTGGTGATGGTTCCCTTATCATCAAGTTTATTTTTGAATATCCATTTTGTTCCAATGATAGAATGGTTAGGAGGTCGAGGAACCAAGTCCCAAACCTTGTTGCGCTCAAATTGATTTAACTCCTCTTGCATGGCAAGCATCCATGATTCATCTTGCTCGGCTTGCTCAAAATTTTTAGGCTCAACTTGTGACACAAAGGCAAGATGTGAGCACACATTAGCTTGTGAGCGGGTAGTGACTCCTGATTTGGGGTTTCCTATTATCTGGTTACTAGGATGGTCTATCAAAATTCTTGGTTGTTTTACTTCTTCCTCGTCAACTTCATCGTCATATCATCGTCATCATTATCATGTAAGTTATGCATAATGGGGGTGATGTCTCCTATCTCATCGAAAGTGACGTTCGCAGATTCTTCTACTACTAAAGTTTGTTTATTGAAAACTCTATATGCACGACTCGAGGTGGAATATCCCAAGAATATGCCTATGTTTGAGCGAGAGTCTAGTTTGCCTGTATCATTATTGGTATTTAAGATATAGCATTTACATCCAAAGGCCTTAAAATAGGATACATCAGGTTTTTTGCAATACCACAACTCATAGGCAGTTTTATGAATAATAGCACGAAGAAAGATGTGATTACCAATGTAGCACGCCGTGTTGACTGCTTCAGCCCAAAAGTAGTTCGGAAGTTTGTTTTCCTTGAGCATAGTTCTAGCCATTTCTTGTAGAGACCTGTTTTTCCTTTCAGCGACTCCGTTTTGTTGCGGTGTTCTAGGAGCTGAAAATTGGTGATGGATTCCATGCTTATCACAGAATTTCTCAAATTCCGAGTAATCGAATTCTTTTCCGTGATCACTTCGTATCTTTTGAATAACATATCCTTGTTCTCTTTGAGCCCTGGTCACAATCTTGGTAAACATGTTAAATGCTTCATTTTTGTGATTAATGAAGCTCACCCATGTATATCTAGAGAAATCATCAACCATAGTAAGAAAGTATTTTTTGCCTCCAATGCTTGTGGTCCTCATAGGTCCAACTAAGTCCATGTGAATTAGTTCAAGAGGTTTAGTGGTGGACACAACATTTATAGGTTTGAAAGATCTTTTGATTTGTTTTCCTAGTTGACATGCCTCACATATCTTATCTTTAGAAAAGTTTAATTTGGGGATGCCTTTGACCAAGTCCTTTTGGGAGATAAGTTTTAGAAGCTTCATGTTAGCATGCCCTAGTCTCCTACGCCATAGCCAACTCTCATTCTCAAAACTAGCCAGGCATTTAACATTTTCTCTGGAGATGTCATTTATGTTGACAGTATAAGTATTATTAGCCCTTTTTCCAGTAAAGATAATTTCGTTGGTATCTTTGTTTTGAACAATGCATCCATTAGTATCAAAAACTACAAGATTTCCCTTATCACATAACTGACTTATGCTAAGAAGACTATGTTTCAATCCATCCACAAGATAAACATCTTTAATGCACGTTGAGTTGGGATTTTCGATGATACCTTTTCCGATGATTTCACCTTTACTGTTGTCGCCAAATGTGACAGTGCCACTCTTGTTTTGACTTAGGAGCGAGAATCTTTCTTTTTCTCCTGTCATGTGTCGGGAACACCCACTGTCCAAATACCACATTGATTCTTGAGTGTTGGCCCTTAGTCCCATGATTCCTGCAAACAAACATTTTACTTTTGGTACCCACTTCCATTTGGGTCCGACTTTGTTAGATTTTTTCTTTGGATAGTTTATTTGTATGTGACCTATATTAGAACAATAGAAGCATCTTATGTCGTGTAGGTTCTTCCAGGAGTAAACCAATCCGATAGTTTATTTTTATTTGAAGTGTTCGAACTAGAGAAAGAGACAAAACCGATGCCTGATCTATTCCCAACTTGCCTTTGCTTATCAATGATTGTGTTCAGATTTTTAGATCCTTCAACAAATTTTTTCAGTTGCAATTCTTTTTGATTTAGAGATGTCTCAAGGGAAATGTTTTTCTTTTCAAGTAAAGCTACCTCCTTTTCTAAGTAAGCGACTTTTTTCTTAAGTTCAATGTTTTTTAAAACAAAGTTTTTTGATTCTATGTAGAGATCATCATATGCATCTTGTATGTTAATGTTTTCAGCATTATAGTCATCATCCAATTCACCATAGTCATCAATATCTTCAATAGATGCAATAAAACCAAAATCACTTACCTAAGAGTCGGAGATGTCCGACTCATTGTCATCCCATGTTACGAGAGCTTTCTTTCCTTTTTGTTTCATTCGACAATTTGTTGCAATGTGTCCTATTTTACCACAGTTGAAGCACTTCCTGTCTTCCTCTTTGTTGATGTAGCGAGATTCTCCCTTTCTGCCTTCTCTACCTCTTCTTACTAATCTTTGAAATTTGTTAGTGAGAAGAGCCATTTCCTCATCTTCATTTTCTTCTTCCATTTTGGTGGAAGCTTGTAGAGCTATTCCCTTCTTGGGTTTTTCTGCTTCTATCTCCTCTTCTTCAGCTTTTAGCACTATTTCGTGGGTTACAAGAGACCCAATTAGTGCATCCATAGTCATAGTCCTTAAGTCTTTTGCTTCTTCTATTGCAGTAACCTTTGGCCTCCATTCTTTAGGTAACCCCTGCAATACCTTTCTCACAAGTTCCATAGTAGGGATATCTCGACCGAGCGAGCTTAGAGCATTAACAATATCAGTGAGACGTGTGAACATTTGAATAATAGTTTCTCCAGGTTTCATTTTAAACATCTCGTATTTATGTATTAGAGTGCTAATCTTAGAGTCTTTAACCTGATTATTTCCCTCATGAGTAAGTTCAAGAGTATCCCATATTTCTTTAGCAGTCTTAAGAATAGAGATTCTATTATATTCTTCAGGACCTAGTGCGCAATATAGAGCATTCATAACTTTAGCATTTAAAGTGTACCTTGACTTTTCTTCTCTGGTCCAAGTAGTTTTAGGTTTTGGTGATGTTACCTCTTCAATGATGATTGTTGGAGTGCTATATCCTTCCTCCACAATGCTCCACATCTCAAAGTCCAGTGATTCGATGAAGATCCTCATTTTGTTCTTCCAATAAGAGAATTGAGATTCGTTGAAGTAAGGTGGCCGATTTGTGGAACCACTCTCCATGTGGGATGAATTTGCAGTAGTCATAGGATTTACTTTCCGGTTGTTACGCTGTTTTTGAAAGTACCTGCTCTGATACCAATTGATAGGTCACCTAAAGGGGGGGGGGGGGGGGTGAATAGGGTGACCTTCCTTTTTTCTTTATGGTGAGACTTGTTTGTGCAAAGACAAAAGGTAATAGTAAATCTGCGGAGAATAGTGTAAAGAGAAGCAACAAGATGACACGGAGATTTTTATAGTGGTTGGGCGATGTGCTTAGTCCATGCTCTTAGTGATCGTTCCCCTGAACAATCACCGTTTCCACTATGATCCAGGAACTAATACAAGATTGGTTTTACGAGGTCCAATTCCTCTAACACGGAAAATCTCACTGCTACACGCAGATCAGTACACACTCACTTGATACACGCAGACCAAGTTCACTATATCAGCCTAGATAACTCTCCTTCTAGGCTACTGACTTCTCTTTCTCTCAGACTAGAATCTCAAGTTTCAGTACATACAAATACCAGTAAAACACCACCACTCTACTCTCAGCAAATCAATCCCAGAGATTGATGAAAGAAGAAATCCTAACCGTAATCACAGTGGAAGAGGGTTTCACTGCTCACAAGGTTGATTTCGTGGTGTGTGATATTTTCTCAAGAGAGATACATGTGTTGGGTTGAGGTCAGACAGAGCACACTCAGATGTTGTCCAGTACTCGTATTGCAAGATGAAGCACAACTTCTTTCTCTGTTGAAAACACGTTCTCTTTTGTAAAATGTCCACTGATATAAGAGAAGCAATCAACAACATCTGATCTTCTGAGCTTTGGTCTTTATATAGGCAATTGTCTAGACCGTTGGGCGAAGATCAGACTGATTCTCCTTCCAAGCGTGTTCCGGTTAAACATGGTAGGAGATCCTTCCAAAACGTGTTCCTGTTAAACATGGTAGGAGATCCTTCCAAAACTGGTCCTGTTTAAACATGGTAGGAGATCTTTGATCGACATACTTTTAATTAGCACATGGAGAATCAAATTAATATAGTAAACACAATAATATTGACGCTCCTGTAATCAACCATAAAGACCACGTGATTAACGTTCAAACATGAATGAAAGTCAACCCAGAATTTCATCCGATTTTGCATCCGGAAGAGGATCCGGTAGTCAGTCCGGAATTCCGGATATGCAGCCGGCATCAAAACCGGATTGGCAGCCGGCTGAGGTATTTGGACAAGATCAGCTTGTTTCTGTTCAGCCACTCAACAAACATATATTAGTCCGCGCAATATAACACAAACCCTTGTTAGTTTATGAATTACTACCTTAAGTCAACATGTGTGATTTCGAGGTAATTAAAACATTATCAAAAACATTAGTTAACTTTCATGGCTCACCACGAGCCTTTTAACTGAGGAGTGAAGACCCCTCTCAAAACGCCGGCACTTACGATCTTCCGAAGCCACGAGCTCTGGTGCAAAGCGGGATAAGGTTTGAAACCTTGCAGCATATTCTGACACGATCATGGTCCCCTGTTCCAACCTCTCAAATTGTTCACGTAGTTGTTCACGATAGGATTCCAAAAAATATTGGTTCTCGAAGAGAACCTCAAAGTCTGCCCATGTCAACGTTTCCACATCCGGTTCATCGACCCTAGCTGCTTGCCTAGCGGCCCTCCGCGCATCTTTTCTTGACTCAAGGATTGACTCCCACCATTCGTTCGCCTCTCCCATCAATTGACATGCCACAATATTGACCCTAAGGTCATCCTCCACTATACTCAAAGCATTGAATAGTTTGCGAATTTCGGAAAGCCAATGGTTGGCCACGAGAAAATCACCACCTTCCCCGCTAAATTTACGTGGATTTAAGCGTCGGAACTCTCTCATGGCATCGATTCCCAACATTGGCCCTTGCAGCCGTGTTCAACAGATTGGCCTCAGCAAGCGCCGCCACAAACTCTCTAGCAACCACACCCGAAGCAACTGGTGGTTCAACGTTTTGCTTCACTTCCTCATTCACTCCCTTCGCACGAGGAACCCTGTGTTGACTCACAACATCCTCCAATGGTACCTCACGGTAGCGACCTCGGCCTCGGGGTCTGCCCAATCTCACACCACGTCTAGGAGGCATATCTCTACAAAGTGCAAAGCACTAACAATATCAAACAACAACAGATTACAAGGACAACGTCCTACACAAGTCCCCAACACTGGCCATCAGTTCCATATTACTCATAAACGGTAAGAGGTGCAATGCAAATGAATGCCATGCACACAAGCACACACATGTCTTTCTAAGATGCAGAGTTTTTAACCCATGAGACTCTAAGTCTGCCCACGGTATCAAGGTATTCTAACTCACGCTCTGATACCAAGTTGTCACGCCCTCGTTTTCAAACATATGGCATAACTCTATTTATCATTTTAAAATCTCACAATTTCTTAAAACACAGTTCCCATAATCCACCATTGATAAAGTATTTCAAATATTACAATTCTTGGGTGGCACTCCCGGCCTGTCACCCCAAAATATAAGTTTTAAGCATGTACAATACCATTTGCTTTCAATTACAAAAGACGGAACAAAAGAGGAGTTAGTTTACATCTTTCAAAAATAGTTCTAAATATGCTATGTAACTCCTAATATGAAAGTCTTCACAAAACATGCACCACCATGCATCCATACAATTCATGTCAAGCCTCCAGATCTGTACTTGAAAGAATGAAGGGGTGAGCTAAAAGCCCAGTAGGGATATCTACGCCAATATTATATGAATATGAATAATATGACATGCTTCATGAACAGTTCATAATAACATGCAGATGACAATTGATCCATTAGTCTAGAACGCAATGCTGTATGTCAACCATTTTGGTCAATTCGCGTTTCTCATATCAATTCAGTTATCATATTCCAACTAGCACGTCACCCGTTGGTGGCTAGACAATATTGGAACATACTAGCACATCTCCCGTCAGAGGCTAGACCATTTATATAACTAGCACATCTCCCGTCGGAGGCTAAACATCACATAACTAGCACAACTCCCAACGGAGGCTAGAAATCGCATCATGTCAATGCAATACAAATTCATAGTTTGACCCTTTACCGGCCATTCACGTATCACACCAATCACAATTTAATCTCATTGTGAAAGAAAAACGAAAATATGAAAACAGGCGTCAGTAAGATCTCGCCTGTGTCACACATCCCACATACCACATGTATGAGTGAAAATATTCTTAAACGTCCATAAATCTCAAATTAGGGTGAAAACCGTCAGTAAAAGTCGCCCGAGAAGTCGCTGGAGCGGCTAAAAAGTCGTTGGACGCGCCAAAAATCAGTAAAGGTCGCTGGATGGTCGCTGGAGCGACTTCCATAAAATCAAGGTCACTCGAGCGACGCCCAAGTTGCTCAAGCGACTTGGTCGATCTCTGGTTTCGCACAGACAGTTTGCAACTCATTCAAATCGGTCAAAAACGCAACAATACTCAATCTAAACACGAATTCAACTACCAATACCATGAATATACACATAATAAGGGTGAGACATCCCTACCTCAAGCTTTGAATCAAAAGATTTGGCGAAGAGGTAGAAGCCCTAGGTTCCAAGCTTCGGATCTTTTCTTCTCGAGCTCCAAATCGCGATCCGTCTTCGATTCCACGTCAAGCACGATCCAAACTTCCTCTATCCCGAAAGAATTCGAAAATGACGGGGTAGTTTGATGGTGGTGGTAGAGAGAAGGTAGAGATATGGTGGGGAGAGAGAGAGAGAGAGAGAGAGAGAGAGAGAGAGAGATGTGTTCTTCCCTCCCCTTATTCCTCAAAAATCTGATTTTAAGGCCCCTCATGGGCTCCCACGTAAAATACTACGTACGTAACGCGCGCGAAATAAAACCAAAGACCCCGGGCTCGGGTCTTATAACTATAATTGCGAAACACATGTTAACCAATCGATCGAATAACCCCAAATATAAATTTAATTTATTTATTTTATTCATAAAAAGTTCACAATTTTCCAGGTCCTTACATATCCTGAAAAACTTTCTCACATTCTTGTCCTTAGTGGTAGTTGAATCATTTTCAGTGCAACTGGAATAATGGCCTGCAATGATTTGATGATCAATTGATAAACCTCTTTAGTGCCGCTATCATCTCGACAAGTTTATGAACTTCTTCTGTTATTTTTGCACTTTGTAGAGTTTGTAAAGTCACAATTTGATTGGGTTCGCCTTTATACCCCGATGGGCGACTAAGTGCCCAAAAAATTTATCAAAACTAACACTGAAGGCGCATTTTAAAGCATTGAGCATCAACTTGTATTCCTGAGAACCTGAAACATCTTACTGAGATCAACTATGTCAGTGTCAACTTCCCTGGATTTGACAATCATATCATCAATGTATACCCCCATGGTATTTTTGTGAAAATCATTGAATAGAAGAGGTGCCAACCTTTGGTAGGTGGCCCCAACATTCCTCATACGAAAGGGCATCACCTTGGAACAATATAATCCCCTCTCTGTGATAAATGAGGTATTTTCCTGCTATGACTAATACATGACAATCTAATAATACTCCTGATATGCATCAAAGAAGCTCATTCTTCTAAATCCGGCTATGCATCTATCAATTAATCTATTTTTGAAAGCGGAAAGCTATCATTTGAGCAAGTTTTGTTAAGATTTGTAAAGTCTAAGCATACCCTCCACTTCCCGTTATTTTTCTTGACCACCATAGTATTTGATAACTGATTAGGATAGAAGACTTCCTTAATGACCCTGCCCTCAAGTTTCTGGTCTAACTATTTAATCATGGCTTTAGCGTGTTAAAAATTGACCTCATTCGCTTTTTTCATAGCTTTGTCTTGATCTGTTATTTATTGCATTTGGATGACAACCCCCCATGCATTGAAGCCAAGATTCAAAAAACCATGTAAATGTCATTGCATTTTCATTAGAAATCATCCCACACCCTAGCAACGTTGACTGACCATGATGATTTACTCCAACAAAAGGAGCAAATGGCATATCGTATTTGTTCACCAAGTAGGTAGTGTCAAATGTAATTACATCACCGAACTCTTTGAATGCTGCCCTACTCCTCGCATCTGCTCAAAAAACATTCTTCAATCGATCATGTTTATCTAGATTCATCGAGTAAAAGAAGTTTGAATTATCTTTTTGCATTTTCAAGAAGTAGTTGTGCATTGCAGAAGAATCCCCTTCTCCAAGTTGCAATCGTCTCATTTTATTTTTATAATTCCTACAATCTTTCTCCAAATATGGCAGATTCTCAGGACCCCTTGCCTCAATTACTAATGAATAATAACTCTTATTCATTCGAATGCCAGTTTTGTCATTCAACTCAAGTCGCCTTTTCACAAGTGGTTGAAGTACCCTGTTGCATCTAAAAAATCAAGTTTTTCTAGGACTCAATTCATGGTTATGGTCAACTTGAACAGAGTTCAATATCCATTTTCCACTCTGGCATAGCACTGCCCTAACTTTAGCCTTGCAATCCAATTTTGATTGTGGATGCATTTTGGTAATATTGTTTCCTTGAATCCTTTGCTTTCCTTGACGATTACAAGCAATTGTCACATAATGAACCTCCCCATCTTTCATTCTTTTGGACGATCTTTTAGACACCGCAAAACCTTTTTCCTTGGCATATGTTACATAGTATCTCATAACCTCATCGATGGAGTCGAACATCATTCTATTTGTAAGAGCCACAACTTGTTCTTTTACAATTTTGGTTCCTCTATGTCACTCCCAAAATTTACTTCATTAGATTCCATACTTGATTTTTGTTCATTGTTTCCAGCTTGATCTTCGTTTAACTCCATTGAAACAGATCCACTTACAACTTCTTTTTTCATGCCTTAAAAACATTCAACAATTGGGTAAAATAATTTATGAGATTAGATCTTATATTGTATTATGTAGAAGGACATGTTAAAAAATCCAAATTAAATATCTATAACATAACCTCTCAAGATGAATACACAACTTAAAATATTTGGAATGATATATAAAAAGTTTTCATGGTATAGATTTTTTCAAAATCAGAACCAAAAAAATCATAAAAAGATGTTACAACCTAGAGTATCACCACAGTCATAAATCCAAAAATTATTACAAAACATGTATAAAAACACAATAACATCTAGCGTTAGATATCAAGAAGTACTTACCGTAAATGATTGAGATCTCCTGCGAGATGAAAATGAGTAAAACAAACTAAATCAGAAAGATCTTCTTCGTGATTTCTACAGCCCACTCTCTCTACCAACTGTTATGTGGTGGGTTAGCAAAAAAAACGATGTTCTTTGTATCTGAATAAAACAGACGCTTCATTTTCCCTCTTTTCTTTTTTATTCCACTTCCCACTTACCTTGCCACGTCAGTTTTGCGGTACAAATGCGGTGGGTTAGGAAGTGTCACTAGCTTTTTCCAAAGATTAAAGGGGCACAAAGAAAATGTTATCACAATAGGAAAATTGCATCCTAACCAATTTGGCATCTGATTCCCGACTATGAGGCCCCATTGGGCACCACTAAATTAAATTGGGCCAATACAGTCAGGCCCGACATTCAGTTATACAGAGGCGCATAAAAAAGAATTATATTGGGTCGTATAAAGATTCACAAAGAATTAAAACATTATGAAATATTTTTCTTTATTTATTTTTGCCTTTAGTGAATTTTTTTCGCTTTTGATCATAAATTATTACATTATGATCTGTTTGCAGTATTTTTATCTTTACTGATTGTCTTTTCTTGCTTTTGATCACATTTTTGTATTTTTTAAATTTCTCTTCCCAAGATGAATTGAAGAACTCAAATGTTTTTAATCAAATCTTAATAATAGTTTATTAACAGGAAAAAACAGTTTAATAATTTACAAATAAATTAAGACAGCACCAACTCACATTTAATATATTTGTCGTGAAACGCTATTTTCAATTTCAACTCATCTTTCTTTACTAAATGAATATGGTAAGTACCCTTCCATCTCTCAATATTAACTCGACTTCAAAATACTTCATCTTAGGCCTAACACTTTAGGAGTCTAAATTTTGAATTTCGTTCTATCTTTTTTTAAATGCAAATATCATAAGCATGGATAATGTTTTGAAAATTTTAACACTACTTATCCTAAGAGATAATATAGGCACATAATTTTTTTTTGCGTCGATTTGCCAAATGACCTAGTTCCTTCCTATTATCAAGGCGAATAATTAATAACAATAGGAAGTCCAATACCATAAACACACAATCGCATGTATTAAAAGCCCATCAAATAGCATTGTAATGACAATAGATCTAACAAATGAAATAATAGCTCCATAAAAAGGTGGTCCACAATGCCAACCCCAGTCAATAAACAGTGAGAGCTATACATATAACAATTACTCGAATAGTTTTGAAATCCCAAAGTTTAGATGTTTAACCTATCAAGCATACGATCACTTCGCTTGCCAACGATGCCTTTGCCATATGTAGATTGAATCATCTCTACAAGGAGAGGAAACTGCAGGGCTCCGAACAAGGTTACAGGAATACTAGCTAATGCGACAACAGGGATGAGAACCCATGCCTTATTACCTCCAAACACAAGGTAGAGTATGGCACCAAAGGCTACCATTGTGGATAAGATGGACACAAATAGGGTTATGAGACCGGTAACTAACCTTATGGGTAAGATATATAAAAAATCTTGTTCTGAATACCGAGAAGTTAGAATAAGTAAGAACATCAGAACAGAAGTGATTGACGAAAACAAAGCAAGTGCATCTGATACGCCAAAGATTATGAAGGCTTTTTGTTTTGAGAGTAGCGGATGGCCGTTTTCGTTGTTGTTTCCACCAGGTACTGTAATAGCAGCTGCGAAAACCATTGTTGCTATAAGAGCAGCAACTATGGTGCATGAAGTGGCAGTATCTTTCATCCACTGCTCTGCTTCTTTTATCAGCTCTTCGTGTGTTGCAGTAAATACTTCCGCAGGTTTCATTCCATCCTTGTTCCTCTGTTCTTTCTGTTCAGGTAATACAAATTTTTCTACTTCCTGGGTATCAGTCAAGTGGTTTTCAAATGATAAAACTATTTTCAACTCTTTTCTACATCAAACATTATAATCGAAAGAGTTCACTTCCTAAAACTTGTCAAAAATGGCCATCATGGTAAAAATCATGTTAATGCATTATCAATGAATATAAAATTGCAACACATTTACCTTGAGATTACGAGTTTTGATCCAGTGTACAATCCCCTTATTTTTTCAAGCTATATGTTTTGTGATTAAGTATGTACTAATATCTGATGAAGATGATTTTTTTCATGATAAATATCCTGAGAGAGCTTTAAATAGACTAATTTTGATCATAAAAGTAAACCCAAAAAGGACCCCCAAACGGGTCCACCGTTTTTCTGAGGAGAGTGAAGACATCAAATTTTCTTTTGAGAAGGGGGATCTTACAAGATCAAGGTGCAGGGGTGTGTTCATTTTGTGATCTTTGAGGCTGAGATTGGTGGGCTATTCAATGAGTAAGTCCTCGATTGATGAACCAGTTGTTTATATATATAGTGGCAGAGCTGGAAGCTCTAGGGTAGAAGAATAGTTATTTGGGTTATGAGAAATGAATGGATTTTTCAAGGATTTGATCCAAAACGGGGAGAAGCTTTGGAACTCATACAAATCAGAATCGGTTTTTGGGCGAAACTCATAGACCAAGAGTAATATCATATCCTTGATGTTATTTGATGGATGTTTTGCTATGTTGTACATGTACCATTGGTAGTGTCACTACAAGAAATTTGAGATCTCCCTACGGTTTCACTATGATGTTTTGCTATGTTGTAAGAGTATGCAGATTGGAAATGCAAATGAGTTTTTTTAAAGAAGAAATAAGCAGGGATTTGGTTTGATGGCGTAGAAGTGCAAATTTGGGTACACCAGCGTTTGAAATGAATTGGTTTCTGCTTCTTTAGCATCCCAACCAAATAAATACGATCACGACTTGGTTTGGCCACGTTGGATGCCACCACTCCTTGGTACTCGTCGGACACTTGTCTAAACCTAACTTTATTTATCTTCTTAAGAATTGAACACTCTTAGACACTTGAGAGAGGAACACACGTCTACTTAGACTCACGTGAAACACATTATAAGTTCATTCGAAAAATCATTGGATACAACGGGAATTGCCAGTATTAGTTGAGTTCTATTTTCAAAAAATCACGAGATCAAATTTAATATGCTTAGTTTAAGTTAAAGCAAGCTAGGAAATAGAGTGGATTTTCTGACTTGGTCTTCTGGAACTTATATTTTCAGTTGCCAATGTTGAGATGGAAGAGATTTGCTTTGGTTGCAGCGATGTGCATCTTGGCTTTTCGAGCAGTGATTGTTCAAATTGTATTTTTCCTGCATATACAGGTTTTTCTTCTACACCTTCTCTGCTGCCACCTCTAGCTGTTCCTTCTTCACCACATTACAAGGAAAAAGACTGTTGTTTTTGAACTATAGATGTTGGTTAAAAAGGTGTGCAGCATAATGTTCTTTTATTTTTTTATTCTGAAAAACTGAAAATTCCCCAATTGGTTGTCTATTTGAAAAGAATTTTGAGTTATGTCAAGTACTAAAATTTTTATAAACAATGGTATGGAAATTAAAATGGGGTGATCTATATTTGTTTTGTGAGATTATAACTAGCACTTTCAAGACTTGTTTTTCTAGTTGCTTGTGAATTCCTTAATATTACATTAGGAAAGACCCTTGGAGGCCTTAATGCTTTTCACTCTAATTTGCTGAATTCATCCATTTGCTACTGCATCTTGTGCATGATATTGATGGGTCCAGCTTGCTTTGTTGTGCAATTTGCGTATAGTATGATGTCTATCATTATTAATTTTGTATCTCTATAAAAACTGAGTTTTGTGGCCCAAAGGTCTGAATCTTCCTTTTTACCCAACTGTTATGTATATTTTGCAACTTAACTGTATTAGGATAGGTGTTACATATTAGACTGAGAAGATGCCCAGCAGGGCAATAGCTGGCCAATGTTTTGTTTAGATAGTAAATTTCTCTCAGTTTGAAAAACTAACTTCAATTTTAGCTGTTGTCTTCCATATGGTTGTTGCCGTCCGATCTCATTATTTAGAGCAACTCCAGTTTAGCTTTAGTGGTGGAATAAGGTTTGATCAGTTAAACATTCCATTCGATACATGAGACATACACATTAAGCATTTTTTCTTCAAACAATAAGCTTTCTGCCATGTTATTTATGCATTTTGTTTGACCCTTATGGTCTTCTTGTTTATTTTCAGCTTATAATCTGTGTTAGTACTTGAAGGCATGCTTACAGTCATGTCTTATGTAGCTGCACCTGACATTTTTCTTAATGTTTCACTGCAGCTCCTAAACCAAGAAGTTTGGTTTGAGCGACAAAATTGACATTGTACAAAAATTGGTATGATGGCTCAAGCTCTGAACATATACAAAAGTTTGATTGGCAACGGCGTGAGTGATGTTCTAGATACCTCTTGGGCTTGGAAACCTATTATAGGTTTCGAGCACTTCCCAAACAAGCTGGTACTAATAATTCACAGTCTTCCATCTGAGTTTGATATGATAATTAAGAAATTAAGTTTAGCATTTTTATTAAGATATTTGCGACTTTTTCTTGACTTTTGATCAGGTTTATTAACATGTGGAAAGAGTTGCTGACTTCGGTGGATAAATTACTTGCGATCGGACATTAAGTACGGAAACTTCAGCAAAGAAGAAGAGTATATTGTAGATGTTAAGTATGAATAATGTGGACGGATTTTTATTTGGACAAGTTTATTGCAATAGATGTAGGATTATGATGTTATTTTTGTTTTATATGAAAAAAATGAATTTGTCTTTCTAAGAATAGGTGTAATGATAAATAAGTGTATATATAGACCAATTTGGTATATATTTGTGCATTTCAAAGCATCGATAGAAATAGGTGGGTATTTTATATAAAGGAATATGGTGACGGTTATTTTATACAATAGCAACGGTTGAAGTGTTATTAGAGAATTGATTGTGGCGACGGTTATGTGTAACATACCGACGGTTTGTAAGGTAGTACTAAAATTGACCTTTACAAACGGTTGAAACCGTTGCTAAAAGAACCGTTGCGGAAACATTATCTGTACCAACGCTTGGCAAAACCGTCGGTATACCCCTACAGCTACGGAGATCTCACAACGGTTTGACCGACGGTTGTTTGACCGTTGGTATTTGCTTTAGTAACGTTTTTTGCACTCTCTGGCTACGGTTTTGGCCGTTGGTAGATCTTAATTTTCTTGTAGTGTGTACTGTATGATTGAGTTTTGTTTTGGATTTTTATATACCTTTTTGGTTTGGAAGCTTGTCAAATGGTTGATTTTGATGTAGGTTTTCCATGGGGTATTATTTGGACATTATTTGTGAGGAGCAGGGTGTCAACGCAATTGAGATGTGTCACGATAATATATTTGGGGATTATTTTTTTGTGGGTGCTTATATTGTTGTGGAAAATTTCTCTTTCTGAATGTGAATGTTGGCAAAGAAACTTATTGCAATACACGAAAATAGAAATTATTCGAAGCGCGTTATGACGTCGCTTTTCTAAAGAATATATTTGCCCCCACTGGATGGTGTGCACTGGGTTATAACAAATTTGCTTTCAAGATACAAAAATGACGAACTTATGTTCTTTCCATCTACGTTTGCACAAATGGAGACAGATAGAATATTTGCATAGTAAAAATAAAAAAGAACTAAAAAATCACCAAGTATTGTTTCTGCAGAATAATAATACTTGGATTAAATGCTTCCAGAATATAAGAACCTTTTGAGAGAAAGAATGGGCAAAATTTAAGTGAGTAATTGTGTTAGAGAAGGCTGGTAATTATAGATGGTTTATTGGAACAATTGAAAAGTCATAACTTTGAGTTCAATCTATAGATGTAATGAAAAGTTACAACTTTAATTAATAAAAGTTACACCTTTTAATTCACAATTCTTAATATAGAATTGCATTTCAAAAGTCACAACTATCTATTTAATAAAAATCACAACTTTTAGTGCAATACTAATTAAATAGTTATAACTATTTAAATAGCCACGCCTTTAACAATTAAATACATCCCTTATAAGTCACAACTTTTAATTAATAAAATTCATAATTTCAGAATAAAATTCATTAAATTTTTAATTAATAAAAATCATAACTTTTAGAATAAAAGTCATTATTTTTAATTAATAAAAGCACAATCTTTTAAAATCACGCCCCCTGGATATAATCACACCCTTATATCCACAAACTTTAATTCACACACTTTGGATAAGATCACAACCAAATGTCTCAAGTCCCTATATAAGCATTCTAGGAACAAGAAAGGTTTTACACAAAAATACTCAAAATATAATTAAACTCATTTATTTTGAAAATCCTTAACGTATATTGTCTGGTTTCTCTTATCAGTAGAATTCATTTTTTTAATATAAATAAATGAATGCGGAAACAATCATGAGCATCCAAGTAAGCAGTGAAGTAAGACATAAACAAATCGGCTAACAATAAAGCATCAATTTTCAATTAATAGTTTTTCCTTTATGTACGTGGTTTGGGAGGGAAAAACTAACCTTAAACCATTGCAATTCTCGTTGCATTTGTAGAACTGCACCAGTGGCACTAGCTCTGAGATTGGTTTGTTGGTGATGTCCCAAATGTCCAGCCAAATGCAGAACATTGTTCCCCGACATATCTTTTCTGCCTATGAATGTCCAAGGACAAGAAAGTTGATATACGAGGTTGAACACATGTTCGTGATGCCACGTAATTGCGTATTGGAATATGTGTTGAACATCCCGGTTCGTTAAGATAAGCGCCAAAGGGTATGACACTGTAATTTCTTCAATGATTTCAGGAATCCCAACATATGTTGCTTTCTGCAACGCTGGCTTAAACATCCTTTCCACTTGTCTGATATTTGTTGATTTTGTGATCACTTCCTTGCAAAGGAATTTTAGAAGCTCAAGTGCATGATGGTGTATCATTTTTTTTTGTTGGATGTGTTTGATCATAGGCACTGGTGTAATAAAAAAAACTTCAATTTAAAAAAAAAATGCAATAACTTATTTTGAATTAATAATAGTTTGGCATAAAATTATATATATATATATATATATATATATATATAGGTATCATATATAGTACAATTTCTTACCAAGTTTTTCTATGACTTCCCACAACATTGAATGCAATTTGTTCCGCGCTGCACATGCAATAATACTAAACCAGTCAAATTCACGAGAACTGGAAAGAAACAATATTCATTGTCCAAGAGTTATCTTTGTTTGTTTTATTCATCACTAGTATCTACTGAATGCAACTAGCTAAACATGATCGGGTTACTCACTCATATCATCAAGATTACAAGTATCATCTTACGTATATGCGATGATATAAATTAATGATTTTAATATAGAAAAATACTACATTAGACGTGCTCTAATTGGGTGTGTATGGTATGCGCCATTTGATAGATGGCGAAGCGATACTCAATGTTATTCGTCATATCCAGTAAGAAATTGACACCATAAGGTGTTTTCAAAGTCAACTTAATTGGGATTCAGGTTCATCTGTACATACCACCTTGCTTATCTATCTTTTTAATCTTTGTAATTCATTTTAAAAATTAATATTTTTCGTTTTTCCGTTGATAAAAAAAGAGATCATCTGGCCCATATATATGTACTGTTTCAATTGTCTTTTTTTGCTCAGCAAAAGGAATCATTAAAATTTGAAAGGAAATTACAAAGAGCTTGGGATTGGACTAATAGTCCGGTGAGCTCCTTTAGTGAGTGTTTGTCTTGTATTTTTTGGTCGGGATTATGAATTTTATTGGACTGTTAGTCCGGCCACTAAGGGGGTTTCGTAATGGCCTGTGGGAGATGATATTCGTAGTATAGTCCACCCACCCAATATGCGAAATGACCAACTAACCCATGGTTATTCTCTTGTGGTGTTTAGCTTACTTCCAAAGTCATTCTGGGAGTATATTTTTCACAGTGGACATTGGGCTTGTTTGATTGGGGGGATTAGAGGTGGGATTGGATTAATAATCCCTCTATTTCTTTTAATCCCATGTTTGTGTAATTTTTTATTCCCCGACTATTAATCTCAACCGGACTAAATATTCTTTCAAGGGAGGACAATTGAATGCTAGGGAGGGGGTGGGACTAATAATCCCAGGATTATGGAGAGTTCCGGACTAATTAAAAATTTACTTAAATATCCTCACATGTTCTAATAAAATCTTTTTTGCCACATGACTAGACCAAACCCTAATAAAATTTCCTCAGCCATAAAATATCTTGTGAAGCCTCCACCTTTGGATTTTCCGAAAGTGCCACCATTTTTGGATTTTCCGATTTCAAGGTAATGCTCTCTTCTTTATACCTGTAGCTTTGATTTCTTCTGAAAGTGGCGGTATTCACATCTTGCCAACAAAAGATATATTATTACCCCTCCTTTGTTGTATTCTCCTTTCATTAATATACGACTTTGTTTCTTGATTTAAAAAAATAGTTGTGTTATACCACACTATAGCTTTGATTTATTTTTGAAAGTGGGCATTGTTCAATAGCTGTGGTATACCACACTACCCCACCACCAACTCATAGTTTTGAGGATCAAGTAGTTTTGGTTTCAATGGAGCAGTTTGTAATTGATTTCTATTGGTGGAAATATCTCTGATGTTTTGAGGATAAATTTTTTTTGTAACATTGTTACATTCATATATTTTGGATGATTGATCACTCAGTTAAGTTTTTAATAGGTTATTTTATTTTTCTATTGTTTGTTGTTAGGTTATGTGTTAAGGTTAGATTTTGCTACAAACTGAGTAGTTTATATTTAATATTTTCTTCCCAAAAATAAAGAATAACTGCGCTTAACTTGAATTTTCGTGATAAGTTAAGACATTGTAAATAATTTTTTCTTCACGATGACAAGTACAAGTGGGTTGGGAAGTTGCTTCGCAGGGCGAGTAGGGCGGATTAAGAATTACAGGGAGATGTGCTAATTTATCTTTTGGTCCTTGCATATGGTATTAAGTTTGGACATATTTTAATTATCGTGCTTTTAGTTATATTTTGGTCCTTGCGTATGTAGTGGTAAAAGTTAATGACTTGCAACAATGAATTTTACCGTTATTATTTTGTTTTATCTTTCTGTTGGTTGTTTTCCTATAATGGTTTTCTAATATATTATTTTTTGTTGAGTGAAAGACATAAAATAATATATAGAGGAAAAAGTTACAATTAGTTGTGGTAAAAATATTGAAATAGGGACAAAATAGTCAATTTAGACATTAATCCTTATCTAGAGTGTAAAGACCTGGAAAATTTGAAATTTTTATATTAATGTTCGGGTTAATAAGCTTAATTAATGTGGAGTATATGAAAATTGGTGTTAAAACATGATTTGGGGTCAATGTGATATAAGGTGATAACCTTGGGGGCTTGTGGTAGCATGTTGTGAAATCTAGGGGTGTAAGTGTAATTTTTGTGGGTTGTATTTGGTGTATATCAGACTAAATCCTATTGGTTCAAAAACAAACCCATTTCTCTCTCTCTCCCTCCCTCACGTTGCTCTCTCATCCAAAACCCCCTCCGAAAAACTTGCTCCAAACCTCGATTCCTTCGAGATCCTACGCGTTTCCCTCATCCTTGGTTGATATCCGGTGGTGGTTTGCAACCATTTGCTTGGAGGAGGTGTTCTTGGCCTTTTGCAACATTTGGAAGCTAAAACTTGAAGTTGGAGCTTTGTTTCTTGAACCCGGAAGTTGAGGTAGGGATTTCTCACACTTATTACGCGTATAAAACTTGATTTGGTTGTTATTTGATGCTTTGATGTTGAGTGGTAAAGCCCTAAGTTCATCCTTGAAAATCTGTTAGAAATGCCCTTGTACGTACTTGATACACCGGTGCCTTGTTTTGGTGACACCGGTGTCATTTGTTCTCTGTATCTCAGATTTTGTGCTCGACACCGGTGCCTTGGTTTTGATACACCGGTGCGTCCCTTGAATTTGTTCTCTGTATATCAGACTTTGTACTTGACACCGGTGCCTTGTTTTGGTGACACCGGTGTCTCCCTTTGAAATTTCCCAGATTTTGGACCTTACACCGGTGCCTTGTTTTGGTGACACCGGTGTCAATTGCTCTCTGCATCTTGGTATTTGACTGAGCACCGGTGCCTTGTTTTTGGGCACACCGGTGCCTTCTCTCTTGAAACTTTCCATTGTTTTGGCTAGGTTTTGGCACTTGTTTTGGCGCATTCTCTTGTCAACATTGGAACTCCGTGAACACTTGAACTTACTTTTCTTGGACATTAAATGTTGTCTTTTATTTAATGATTTAGATCACGTTAAGCATTGTATCATGCCAAAAAATGAGAACATAAAAAGTGAATCATGTGACACACTTTGATATTGAACTTAATGGATGAAAGTGATGAACTTTATGACTTGTGTGCATATTTTTACGACACGAACGTTATGAGACACATGACATATGTGAACAAGGTACTGGAATGCCTTCGGGAGTGCCAGGAATGTACTGGAATGCCTTCAGGAGTGCCATGAATGTACTAGAATGCCTCTGGGAGTGCCAGGAATGCACTGGAATGCCTCTGGGAGTGCCAAGAATGTACTGGAATGCCTTCGGGAGTGCCAGGAATGACACTTTGACGCATGATACGGACAAATTGGTGACACATGACATTTGTGGACTTGGAATTGAATGAATTAGGAAACCTTGGTGCACAATAAAGTCATCTATGCTATCCCTCACTCTAATGTTGCTTCCATTTATTCTATCTCTCTGTGTGATGATATAAATGTTCGTGTGACTCATCATATCATGTCATATGCATGTAATACTTGTGTAAATTTTTCTACTGGGCTGTCGAGCTCTACCCTTCTTTCTTTTCAGGTACGACCTTGGAGTGATAGCATGGGGTGCTTGACTTGCATGGATCGACATGCATACTTTTGAAAGCTGCATCGGATGATTTACTTAACATCTTTTATTCTCATTTTTGAAAAGATGTAGTGTAAATCGTACCTTGTCTATTTCTATTCAAATGATGTAAACCACTTAACTCCTTTGTGGCTTTGGAGATGATGATCTTTGGTCGAAACGACCACTTTTGTAATCTATTTCAAACTTATTTTGATTTACTCTATCATCAATATACCTTTTGGGATATTTGGTGCGATTGTGAGTATTTATTTATGGTAAATGTATTATTAAATTACATTTAAAATTGAGGGCGTGACACAGAGATCTTTAAATCAAACATGGGATTGACTGGATATGACTTGTCCATCATGTAATCCCATGTACATAGAAACACGGGATACGAGAGACTATTTTACTAATAGTCGTAGGATAATTTAGCTTCTGGACTAGTAATCCCTTCACTACAATCCTATGTAATTCTATCCCCCCAATCAAACAGGCCCATTGGGTAACAGTAACACACAATTGAAATATTATGTAAAATCTAAGTCAATTTTGCTATAAACAAAAAACATAAAAATTACTTCATGGGTGTAAGTAAAAATCAATAAAGCAATTTGGTCAAATTTTTTAGTTAAATCGGTCCGGTTCAATTCGATTTGGTGTATTGAAAAAAAATGGTTAGGTTTTGATTTTGTAGTCCTAAAAATCGAACCAGACCGAATGGAATTGGAATTTAAAAAAATCTCAATTTTTTTTGTATTATGTATTTTTATAATCTTTATTTTTTTATTTCTTACAATATATATGTTTTTATATTGAATTTGGCCTCTTGATATTCAAAATACTTATTTTTTAACCAAATAATTTTTTTTCCCCCTCTCATTTGGCTTGATCTAACCAAATAAAAAATGAAACTAAACCTAATCGAGATTGAGAAAATCGAAATGTCCCTATGTCCCGATGTGGCCATAACCTTGCTTGGTTCACTTTTGATGCCGCTATGTCCTTCTTTGTCATTCTTTGTTTACTATGTTGTATGGTACTTTTCCTTCTAGTGATAGTTAGAATTGCACTTCGCTGGTTTAAGTTGGACAGTTGTCTTTTGCTTTGTTGAAAATATGGTAACTGATCAAAATGATGTAATTTGCGAAAGCAAATATGTTGTATTTGGAGGCATCAATGTGAATTTTGAAATTATTTATGCCTTTCCATTTTACAATGATTTTTGTTGAAGAAATGATGATTTTCTAAGTTCTATAAATTTTATTATTTCATAATTTTTTTGAAGTAAAATAGAAAATAAATTTGTAGACCATAACCATTAAGTTGGAAAAATTAGAGTAAAAAATCAACCTATATAAGTGGTTAATCTAAAGAAAATAAAAATTTAAAGGGCAAAATTGAAAATTATGATTTTTAGTCTCATCTTTCCTCTTGCAAACAAACACTTGCGATGGACTATTAGTCTAATCCCGAGTCCTAAACAAACATGGTTGTGGGTTTCAGATGTGATATTAATAATTTCTTGGTACTATGAATCATATCCTAATCCCATCACCCTACGAATCCCATGATTTTGAAGCCGTTCATCAAACAGGGCCTAAAGGGCCTCCAGAATGACACAACTGTTTCAATTGTCTGCCCATTATTGTTAATTAAAACAAAGGAATGAAATTAGGTATTTCCAGTATATATATAGCCAAACCAGAGATGCAGCATTTGGTAGGATTCTCCAGATCTCCTCCTCCGCTATGGCTGTTTGCAATGCCTCCTAATTTCATAGGAACTCCTACATATGATGGGGAAAAAAAGAAGTTAGGTGAGTCATGTTAAAGTATTTTTTGCTTTAAAACTTACCATATCCAGTCAAGTTTGCGGGACCCTTCTAAATTTGGGGTAAATGCCATAAAGGATGTGGGGATAGTGTACTCCTGTATGACAAGAGTGTCTTAAATATGAATAAGATTACATCATTTGGTTGCACTATATTACTATACTACAGGAGTGCGCTAGACCATTCTCCAATCCCCTCACAAAGTAGATAGCACATGTAGGTTTCCGATTGAGATTTAGGAGGGAACAACATCCTAAATTTCAAGCATTGACCATAAGGCTAACCACTTAGTGTTATGCTAAAATAACTACGACAACATATTTTGGTAAAGGTAAAGTAGCTAGTTAAATCATAACATTTTTTTTCTCAAGTATTTTAAGGTAAGTAAGTATTTTTTTTAAACGCAAAAAAAAATATATAAATAGAGAGAGAGAGAATTTACATCAGGTAAGTAAGTAGTTAAATGATATAAAATTTGGTTTAAGAATAAAATTAATAAGTAGGTAAATGATTTAATAGACGTGGGAGATAAAGAGATGGAAGACACTAACCCAAATAGATTAAATTCTGCCAGAAGTTAAAGGAAGTTCCACTTGGGAACGAAGAACGTTTTTCCCCGATTATATCGAAAAGACTTGGAAGTTCCATGCGTGCGAGCTCAGGTTTAAGTTGAAGCAAATTTAAAGCTATATCTGTAGAAGCAGAGATGCAAGATGATAGTTAAAACATCATAGCAACTCCAACAGCCTCTTCAAATGAGGTTTGTTGGCTACTTTAGCTAGTTAAATTCAAAAATTGGTGTTCCAACAGGCTCTTCAAATGATTAGCTATTTTGTTTATTTTTAATTTGGCTCACTACATGTAGTAAGTTTTCCTTGTTCACTATATAGATTTTTCAGCATATTCATCTCTCTTCCGCCAAACTACTGGTGTCATGACCATAAAAAAATACTATGTCATTGCCACGTCATTGAATGTGGATAACTAGCGTATTACCCGTGCCTACGGCACGACGTAACGGAATTAAATCAAAAAAATTAAATTCATGTTATGCATAATATTGCATTGACAAAATCCACATTCAACCATAAGATAAAAATACTTAACTAATAGTGTTAAAATCCATATAAAAATGTAACCAAATAAACGTCATCATCAATGTCTATCTTGATTATCTTCAAAATAAATTTGTCTTCTTCACTGGTTGTCTATCTTGAAATCTTCGCTTCATCACCCTTCGAAAAGTATTTGTATCAACATATATGTACTTCGTCCAAATAGCAGAATTGTGAACACGAACAAATGTAATAATTTGAATGTTATTCCACAACACAGAACGCCTTAATGATGCTCCTACTATTTGCTCTCGAACTCCTTTTGGTATAACTGGTAGAATTTGACGAAAATCTCCTCCTAGAACAACAGTGATACCCCCAAATGGACATTTATTATCACAAATGTCCTGAAGTGTGCGATCAACAGCTTCAACACAATACCTATGTTGCATAGGAACTTCATCCCATATTATCAATTTTGTATTTCTAAACAAATCTGCTTGCAAAGATTGCTTACTAAATGAACAGAATGAATTTTCTAACACATCCAAGGGGATAGAAAATGTTGAATGTGCAGTGCGACCTCCTACCAACAATAATGATGCAATACCGGATGAAGCAACACTAACAACTACATGTCCAAGACTGCGATATTTTGTGGCGATAGTATTATACAAAAAGATCTTCCCTGTGCCAGCACCCCCATTTAGAAAGAATGTAGTGCCCTTATTGTCAAAAACTGAAGTAGTGATTGCAGTAAAAGCAGCTCGCTGTTCATCATTTAGACCTTCAACGTTGATATTCACATCTTGGCGTTGCGCATTATGGATGAGTGTTTGATGCTCCATTATCAATCTATTACCCACAGATACGCTCCAATCTCCGCTCGATTGTGGCATGGGCAGAAAATCCTTTAGGCATTTACCCGATTCTTGAAGCAATTGATCCAAAAGATATAGACCATAATCTTCAATTTGAGCTTCAGTTGGACTTTCAATGGAAAATAACGTTTGAATTTTGTATGCAAGATCATCACAAAATCAAAAAAAATTGTTATGACTTTTGATGAACATACACCCTAAGTTGTTGATCAGCAAAAATAAAGTCTAAAGTAACCATGGACATTATAAGGCTAGGTCTAATTTTATACCACAGTGACGATGTTGCTTAAATTGCCCCAGTGTCACGTCCACACATTTGTTTGGTTTGGTGCTTACATCCCAAATTGATAAGAAAATGCTAATGTATCTACTAAAATAGCATAAACTTCTGTAATAGCAAAAAATAATGCATGCATTAGGTGTGCATACTTGTCTAATGGCAAATATGAGAGAATGAAATTTACAGATCCTTGAAACTCTAAGCAACAATAATAGGAAAAAATACCAAACTTAGAAAAAAGATTGGTACAACAAAGAACTCATGTTTAGTAGATAGAAACCTTAACTAATTCTTATAAAGAAGGGAATGTAATTACATGATCATTTCTTCTTCCACTCTTCTAAATGTGTCTTTAAATGAACACATATATTTTACTCCCACAATAAATGAGAAGCCCCAGTGATAGAACTCTTGAACTAAAGAGCCAAGATTCAAACTTCCAATCTTGTTCGAAGTTTCAAAAGATGATTTTTACATCTGTATTTTGATCCATTATCTGACTATGTTCATGATTTGAGTAAAGCAACATTGCTGAAGAAAACTAAAAAATTCTCTCAAAGAAATCACCAAATATAAGTGCACCTCAACGCCCGAACAGTATGTAGGACCAGTGTTGGACAAAATCTATTTTTGCGGAGTTGTCAAGCTCAAACTAATTAGAACCTCTTTTCTGCAAGAGGTGTTCATTCATGCCATTGCCCTTAAAACAAATAGTTTTCTTTTGCGAAGATGATCATGTCAAACACAAATAGTTTTAGATGCCTTGTACAAATTGAAGCTTAATAATTTACTATCTCCCCTAACTGCAAGTGATGATTAGGCCACAAACAATAGTTTTCTTTTACCACCCTGCCGAGGCCACAAATAATTTACCACTTGCCCTGCACAAACAAACTCCAAACCACATTTAGGAACATCTACTTAACATCCATGGCTTATGTTGGCGATCAGGAGGTAACGATCATGTTCGTGAACATTAAAGCGAAAGCTCTGACTGCTGCCGCTCTCGTCTCCAGAACCTTAACTTCGACCATCAAACTCAATTGTTACAGGAGTAATTTATGGCATATAGAATGTGAAAAAAATAAGCATGAGTAAACTCACGAATTAGTAATTTAATAACCTATGGGGTGGTCGAGAAAAAATAACACAATTCCAATGCGTTTCAACAACTCTCGCATTCTATGACGTTACTTAGGAATTACTTCCAATAGGAGACACCAAATACCATGGGGGTGTTTGGGAGCCTATTTTTTAGCTTTTTATTTTTGACTTTTTAGCTTTTTAGTTTTTTAGATTATGGCTACAATAAGTTTTGAATTTAGGAGTAGTGTTTGGGAGAAATGTGCAGAATGCATTTTGCAAAAGTAGTATAACGCAAAATAGGAATGAAAATGCAAAAAGGAGGTCTAAACCTCTTTTTGAGTTTTTGCTCCTAAAATTAAAAATGGAGAATGAGTTCTGCAGAATGAGAATGAAAAAATACAAAAATGAGAATGAAAAAATACAAAATAAGCTCTCAAACACCCCCATAAGTAATTGGTGCAAAATAAAAAATATTAAATAAATCCCAGCCCTTCGATCTCATAGACCATAAACTTTTTTTTCAGCTTGACTAAGCCAAAATTTGAATTTTTTTGTCAAAATTTCACTTACAAATGATTTGAATATTTTTAAAAGTGGAGATAAACGGCAATAGTATAACTCAGTATCTTTTTATTTGGGTTTCTGCACACTAAAAATCATACATAATTAGGACCACAAAAATCAAACATATAAAAATGATTTATATTGTACTAATCATTGTGGTGAACGACAAACGGGGCAGCTACTGGAACCGGACTCAAATCAGAGTGATCTATTTGCACAATGGCTTTTTGTTTGATTCCTGCAATAATCGTAACCACCTCTTCCAAGCTAGAAAATGAACATATACCGGCGAAAGAAATGTTCCGTCCAGAAACTCAATCGACCCATGTTACACCCTACACGTTTTAAAAGAGATACAAAATTTGCTAAGTAGGGGGGGGGGGGGGGGGGGGGGGGGGAGAAAATGGTCATCCAACCATAGGCTATAACCAAACAAAATTCCGCGAACATCAGCAGTTGAAAATCACAAACCCTGGACTTCGTACTCCTCCGTCGCGTCCTCCTTTGTGAGATCTAATGAGATCTTGCAAAAAAGTATTTTGTACGAATTTTTAAAAAAATTACACTAAGATAACCAATCTATTATACTACTAATTAAATTTGTAGAAACCAAATCATAATAAAATTCAAGTAAAATAAACAAAAAAATGGTTTGAGGATAATATATATATATATATATATACCATATATGAAGCTGAGCCAGCAGAGCAGCCATGCCATGGTGACCGAAAACACTTGCCATCTTCTTTCTCATATTCGAACTGCAATGCAAGTATAAAAGAATTTCCTAATTCTTCTGCATTAACCTTGAGAAAAACTTCCTTAATTGCAGGGAAAACACCATCATCCCATAGTTTTCCTCCTGAGGCACCCCAAGGACCTGGATCTCGTGGAACAACCAGTTTCATGGAACTGGTCATCATAGTCTGTAATTCAAAATATATATTAATTTAGGCCAACACATTTGCAGCCGAAGTTGCACGTTCGAGTATGGAAACTAAATTAAACGCAAAGATGAAAAAGATAACCTCAACTTGAGTAAGCAGATTGTCAGTACTACAAAAGCTCTTGATTTTTGGTGCAACGTAAACACCAATTGAATTAATGAGTCTTCCAGCACGTCCATGGAATCCAACGACGACACCACCTACTCTGAGTTCCTACGTCCATTGGTCGAGTTCCTCCATCGCTGCCACATACTCTGGCGCTAGGCCTGGCAATGGCCGCACCATGACGCTTATAACTCGACCATCACGAAGTCGCTGAAGTTCTGCAAACGGAGAGAGATAAAGAGGGAGGAGAGGTCTGGTTTGAGAATAGGGAAGTTAAGAGAGAGAAAGTGGGTTTGAATTTTGAAAACTGTATCTCCTGACCTTCTGATGCCTATTTCCCATGCGTCCTTGTTTACACACATACCAAAGGCACGCCCAGATGGTTTGAATTTTGAAAACTCTATCTCCTGACCTTCTGATGCCTATTTCCCATGCGTCCTTGTTTACACACATACCAAAGGCACGCCCAAATTTTTTTTTTGGGTAAATCTGATCCGTTAGATCAAATTAATCCTGACCGTTGTTGTGAAAATGTGTTGTAATCTCAGCCGTTCCATCAAATTAATCATGACCCTTAGATTAAAAGTATGTGGAGCCCACACCGTCCTCCCTTGTAATATAGATACACGTGTATTTTTTTTCGTCGGTTAATTTCTTTTTATTGGATAGCTAAAATAGAGAGCAGTGTTTGAACGTATGGGTAAAAAATAGATAGACAGATTAACTAGTGTCCTTTTTTTTTTTTTGTCTTTTTCACTAGTTAAATTACCCGGTGGTGTTGGAGTTGCTCGTGTCTTCATTCGTATGTACGGGAAACATTTTTCTATTGACTAGGGGGCAGGTCAGGTGGGATTCAATGAAAGATACGATCTGATTTCTGTTGGGAAGGAATGCAGCTCTACTTCGTGAATAATTTCTTTAACCAACAGGATGGATGATTACAAAACAAGGCCAAAGCTTGATAACCCACTGATCTTTCAAGGAGAAATAAGGATACACGGCATGTGAATGACAACATAGGGCTATTCAAGTTAGAAAAAGCCTACGGTCCAAACCACAAAACTCTACCATAATTTGAAATTAATGGTTATGATCTTATTTGTACTTGTGCATTCATAAATTTAAATAAATCATAACATTTGACTTCCAAATTATGGGATTCTAACAGTTCTCATTCAAGTTAACTTTTGGATGACTCCACCAATGTAACCGTGCAGTGCCAGTGGACAGGGCAACTCGGGAACAAGGCCAGCCCCGTGGTAAGCTCCCCAAGCCCCCGGGCTTGGCCAACCCCTGGCGGAGGACAATAATTTTTTTTATTTATAAATATAGAAAAAATAATAGAAATTCATGAAAAAAAAACTATTATTAACAACACTAAGTGGAAAATCAAGCTGACGTCATACTTGGACAACACAAATGTCGGGCCGGCAGTGCTTGGGAAAGAGGAGAATCAGCATGAATTCAGACCGCCTAACCAATCTGGGGGTTCAATTGGAAGGCAGGGGAGGGATTCCAGTTCCATTGGGATTTTTGGATTCATATTAATGCAGTCCAGATTGTTTTGGATTAGGTGTTCCCATTGGTTTTTTGGCTTTTAGAAGTTTCTTCAGTCTGGTTTGCCCATAGTTTTAAGTTTCCTCCGGGCTCCTTTTATCTTAGTCGGTGTCTTGTTAGCCTTGCTTTCACCTCTCCTCCTCTTTCCTCAATCCAAATTAGGCGTTAAACTTAGATCACTTTTAATCTTTCTACTTTATTTGAGATTAATAAAATCTTTTCTTTTTGCTGAGAAAAAAAATTGTAAGACAAATACCTCTATATGATAACCATAATACTCGCTTACATAACTATGGCAAAAATACTTTTACATATATAAAGTGACTGAAATTCCATTACATCACAAAATGACCAAAACACCATTTCACAAATAAAAATCACCAAAATTTTGACATACTTAAATTTGACCAAAATACTCCTACGTTACAAAATGACCAAAATACTGCTTCCTGTATAAAATGGGAAAAATATCACTACATATAGAAATGACCAAGACAAACAGACTAACTAGAAATATTAGTTAGACTCAAATGATGATTGCTTATGGGGGTTATTTTGGTCATTTTGTATATGTAGGGGTTTTAATAGTTTCAAGGGTGTTTCGCTCATTGTATATCAAGGGAGATCTTGATACCAAACCAAACCAAACCAAACTGAGCCTTATGTCCCAAATCAATTGGGGTCGGCTACATGAATCCTTTTCCTCCAAAGAGTTCTGTCAAGTGTTGCTTGCTCACTTAGCCCTAGTAGACTTAAATCCTTGCGCACTACCGCATCTAATGTCAATTTGGGTCTTCCCCACCCCGGAGCATTGCTATGCAAAGCTATCCTATCCGCTCTCTTAACTATTGTATCCGTAGGTCTACGATAGACATGCCCAAACCACCTGAGCCTATTTTCCCTCAACTTCTCGTCTATAGGTGCTACGCCTACCATCTCGCGGACTGTTTCATTTCTAATCCTATCTCGTCTAGTCTTACCACACATCCACCTCAACATTCTCATTTCCGCTACACTCACCTTGGTCACCTGTTGTTTCTTCATAGGCCAGCATTCTGTCCCGTAAAGCATCGCTGGTCTTATAGCAGTTCTATAGAATTTTCCCTTCAACTTTGTGGGTACCCCTCTTGTCGCACAGTACGCCAGTAGCACTTCTCCACTTGAGCCACCCCACTTGGATCCTATGGGTCACATCATCCGTAATCTCTCCATCTTGACTAATAATAGAGCCTAAATACTTAAAACGGTCACTCTTTGGTATCTCCTGGTCTTGAATCATCACTTTTTCTTCGTACGAACTTCTGGTATCACTAAACTTGCAAACCATATACTCAGTTTTACTCCTACTTATCCGAAAGCCCTTAGACTCTAGTGCATCCCGCCAAATTTCTAATTTATTATTAACCCCGCTAGCAGTATCATCTACGAGGACGATATCATCTGCAAACAACATACACCATGGAATATCCTCTTGAATTTGACTAGTCAATTCATCCATAACTAAAGCGAAAAGGTAAGGGCTCAAGGCTGACCCTTGGTGCAATCCTACTGTGATGGGAAATTCACTCGTCTCCCCCGCTGGTGATCTAATGGCAGTGACAACACCTTCATACATGTCTCGAACAACATGTAAGGGTTGTGTTGATATTTTGTATATGTCGGTTGTATTTTGGTGATTTTTCACTATTAAAGTTTTAGGTGTTTTTGCTATGTAAAATCCTGTTATTTTTAATTAATAAAAATAAAATTTTATTACAGCGTCATTTATTTATTTATTTTTCAACATGTAGTTTATGTTAATTAGTTGATATCGTATTGTTCGGCAGGGATCGATAAACCCAAAATTTTAAATAAATAAAAATTAGATTTTTAAGTCATATGATGGCAAGTAATAATATGTATATATTATATCAGCTTGATTCCCAAGTCATATATCCAAATACCTCAATTAGCAGAAACAAATATACATGCAATGGATTTACCTATTTTTATAGTCAATTGTAAGCTCAACGGACAGTGTAGACCGCGTACACATGAGAGAAGTAGAGCGTGTAGCATCAGATTAAATTTTTTCAAGAAACCCTTCTCCTTGTCTAACGATAGGGTATATCTTTTAGAAGGAGGTTCATCCTCTAATTTTTTTTTTTTTGCCAAACCGCATTGGATTCTCCACCACATTCATGGTGATTCATCTAACTTTTTCGTGACTTATTGATTTTGTTGGCAATAACCAAGGGAGACCTTGGCCTTTGGCTAATGGCTTCTTCTTTTATTTTTTGCCCTGACAATATACATCCAATTACCCTTGACTTTTCACTATCTTAATAAACCATAGAGTATTTTACATAAAATTCTATTCATCTAGCATTAGGTTTCACTTAACTCCCTTCATTTTTTAATTATTCCAATGTACTCTTGATCTTTCCAAATGTAACAATCGACCTTTTTCGGATTGACGCACCTGACTACTTATCATTTTCTCCTCTAACTGTGTCAAATCAAAAGGGTCGATCTTTACATTTAGAAAGATCAAGAGGTACATTGAGATAATTAGAAGATGAAGGGGGTTAAGTGACATCGAGTGATACATGAAGAGGGTTTTATGTAAATTACCCTAAACCATATAAATACCCTACAATGTTTCCCCCCTCACCACTTCTACATCCCTGAGCCTGAGAGAGTTGTAGAGAGGGGGAGAGAGAGAGAGAGAGAGAGAGAGAGAGAGAGAGAGGGGTTTTTGCCGAGAGGAGGGAGTCTTGAAACCCTGTCGTTTCACTTCCGTTTCGCACTGAGACCAGTATTCGATGCAGGATCTACTACCTTCAACTCTTAGATCTATGAATTTTATAATGTTCGTGTTTAATTTCAGTTTCAAACCCTATATTTTCTGGAAACTCGAATCTGATTGTAGTGCTAATCGTGGAAGCGGTTGTCAAGGCGGACGTTTGGCTAGATGACTAGGCAGACGATCGGTTTGAGAACAGCTTGAGATCTGACTAGAATTTTTTATTTTGGGTCTCGGTCAGATGATGGAAAATTATTCCAAATTCACTACATTCGGACATGCACACACTTTTAAAGTGTCATAATTAATGTCCACAAATCTTCGTGGAATTATGTGTGAGCAGGATTGTCAATTTGACCATATTTTAAGAACATAACTCATTATGTTGCTTAGATAATTTTGCTATGTTATTGAAAATTCGAAAGAAGGTTTACAATGTTGACGATATTTTGGTGTAGTACTACTGCTTTCTTGAAATTCTTGTTAGTTCATTACAGCCATTATGCTGCCCATATTTTTGTAAATTATTGAGAACTAGGTTTTCACAAAAAAAAAAAGATAGAATGAGTGGTTGGGATAAAGGAAATTGGAATATAGAATAATGAATCGATTTGAATAACCTCGGGTTCGACCATGGTGTCAGTAAGTCACATGTGGTTGTCAGTCAAAGTGCTGGATGGTCTTGACGTGTTGAACTGTACTCGTAGTGGTGCTAGATGGTCTTGATACATTGAACTGTACTTGATCGAAGTGTTGAATTGTTTGGATTCATTGAGTTGTACTCAGGGTACTAGACGATCCTGACGCATTGACATATACTCGTCGAAGTACTGAACGGTCTTAATAAGTTAAGTTGTACTTAGGGTGCTGGATGGTCTTAAGCATTGAACTTTACCAACTCTTACACTGGTTTTCAAGATTTGGGTTTGGTTTGTTTTCTCTGAGCAAGGATTCTTAGAAACATTAAATGATGACTCATAATATTCTACTATCAAATTTACTCTATTTATTATCTTGTTAGTTGTACTTGTATAGCTTTGGGTTTGTCTTTCGGGTAGTATTTTTTATAAAGTGTCACAATTTATGGAGTAATTTTTTTACCCATGGCATTTTGATGCCAGATGTCAAAAAACAGTTGAAGATGCCACTCAAGCAGAAAGAACTGGACTACGAGACCTACAGAATTAATGAGACCTAGTTTCCATATTCATAGAAGCTATGATCATTTATTTATATTTAAACCAGAAGGGTAATTTTGTAATTTTAAATACAATTGCTACAATAATCCTTTGAAATATGTGCAGTATTTCTTTTACAACATAGTTGGTAAACCGGTAAGGGTATTTTTGTCATTTCAAATATTGAATTGCTACAGTTAATTTTCAATAAATGAGGTTGTTTCTTTTAAAATATTTGTTCTATTTGACAAAAGATTTTAAAAGAGTTTTAAATAACGTTGTAAAAAATCGGGACATTACAAGTGGTAGGTATCAAAGCACAGGTTTAGACACCTCTGCGACTTTGGGTAGGTTGGATAGATCACAATTCGTGAGATATTATTTGTAGTTATGAATCTATGGTATATGTTTTGAGTTCCAAGCCAAACTTTGACACCCTTACTTACCCACCCCGATTAATTTACCATGGACCCATAAGAGAAGGCTCATGAGGATCAGGAACCGGAAGAAGAGGTGAACCTTGATATGGAAGATCAACTACCACCATTGCCAACACCACACGAGATGGACTGTCGAGGGTGAGAGGCGGGTTTTTTAGTTGTGCAAGGAGAGAGAATTGATTGACACAACAGTGAGATAATCAGATTTAGGTAGAGCACACAATGTGTACAGTTAGGTGCTCTTTTCACATAATTGAAGATTTCGATCTTCATAATCGTGCGAAGATAATGGTACATATTACTTAGTCATGTGCATATGTTTCGTAATAGATTTTGAAAACTCGACAGCTAGAAACCCCTTAATACATAATTTTGTACGTTGCAGAATGATTAGGTGTTAAAAAAAACAAGAAGAAGAAGAATACAAAGAGTAACATGATGTCGAGTAGTAGGAGGAGGAGGACACGTTTGAGAAATTGGAGTCTCTAGGAATGATTAGGGTGGTTGTGGTGGCAGCAGCGGTGGTGATTAGTGCTCGTTGGCTTACTTCATAAAGCTCTGTGAAATGTGGTGACAATCTCTCTCCTAGAATTAGCCATATTCAAAAAGTAAGTCAGGAAGAGAGGCTTCACACCACTAGGCCTTAACAAGATAGGCTTTTGAACAAGGCTGCAGATGTAAGCGCCACAGATGGGGAGCACTACACAAAAGGTAGCATTTCCAGCGTTTATTAAACCCTGGTAAAAGTCACAAAAACGCTACGAAAGTACTTTTCCAGCGTTTTTTTTTACTATTCCCGGCGTTTGTCAAAAATGTTGCCAGTACCCCTGTCGGGAAAAATTACCGACATTTATAAATGCCGCTAATATTTACTGGCGAATTTGCTAGCGTTTGTGAAACGCCGGGAAAAGTTTTCCGACGACCGAAAAAGTGAAGTATTCCCCGCGTTTTAGAAAACGCCGGCAATTTATTTGTTGATGTTTCCTCACAATTCAAACAGTCCTTTCCCTCGCTTCCTTTGCCAATTCCTGCACAAATCATGTAGAGAACAGAGAAAAGCAAGAGCACCAAAAGTAGGGGATCGCCGATTCCGCAGGAGAGGAAGGCGAAGGAAGTGTAGCGGCGATGGAGGAAGAAGGCAGAGGCGGAGTGAAGGCACCACGGATTGAGATACTTGGCTTCGATTGAAAATCAAAACCCTTATTTTTTTGGCGCCTATTGAAAGTCGATTGAAAACCCAGAGGGGAAAGGAAAAAGAGAGGAGGGAAAAGGGGTAATTTGGCACAAAGTTTGGCGCCTAATTTTTTTATGCGCTGTAGTTGAAGAATGTTATAAGAAAATGTTATTTTTAGCCTTTACTATAGCATAATAAAAAGAATGCTACCAAATAGTTAAAAAATGCTATTATTACTCTTTATTATAACAAAAAAAAAGAATGCTATGAAATAACTAAACAAATGCTATTGTTACCCTTTATTGTAGCTTAATGAAAAACATGCTATCAAATTATGCTATAAAATGTCTTATTTGTTGTAGTGCAATGTTTAAAAATTGTGGATCCAAAGGGATATTACTCTAGATCAAACGATGGTTAAAAATAAAAATAAAAATGCTTTCAGGCACTTTATCTTTCTTTGTATATTATTACAAAAACTTATGCTTTTTCTTTTTATGATTATTCTTGGAACTTTTTAAAAGTGCGGGGAATTAAGTGCGGGAAATATGCACTCTTGTTGTAGTGGAGGTTCCCCTTCTTTCACCTTACAATCAACTTTGTTTATTTGCATGCATAACCTTCTCTCTCACAACCCTTGTCTCTAGAGAGAGAGAGAGAGAGAGAGAGAGAGAGGGTACGGGGAAAGAGGGAAGAGAAACTTCCTATTTATCCTTTGAAATAAGTCCACTTGACATTTTTTTGTTAGGAAAAAATCGGGGTGTTAACGATTGGATCTGATTGGAATGAAAATGTAGACAAGGTCAAAATCAAGTTCTTTAAAATAGTAGAAACCAAAGTAAAATTAGGATCAAAGTAACGGGACCATTTGAGTAATTTACCCAAGACTTTTTGATAATTTTATGATTTATGGGCTTGTTTGATTGGGAGAATTAGATATGTGATTGGACTAATAATTCCTCCACTCCACTTAATCTTATATTTGTGTATATTTTTATCCCAGAACTATTAATCCTAACCGGATTAAGTATCCTTACCAGAGAGGACAATTCAATCTTGTGGGGGTGTGGAACTAATAATTCCAGGATTATGGAGGGCTGGGATGATGGAGGGTTATGGACTAATTAAAAATTTACCTAAATATCCTTATATTTTCTAAAAAAAAATGATATATGACTTCATGGAAGGAGAAAAAGTAGACCACTGTCATTCTTCCTCTGCGCAAGAGATAGGTCACACTAGACTAAATCCTAGTCGAGATCTCGTTGGACGGTCGCCGAAGTAGATATATCATCTTTTTATATATTTGGAACTTCTCTTCTACACCAGGCCAAACCCTAATTAGAGGTGTAAGCCTAAATCAGCAAATTGAACCAAATTAAAAAACCAAACCGAATCGCTGCTTTGGTTCGATTTTTGAGCTCGATCGGTTCAGTTTGATTTTTTGTAGAACATTTTGATTTTGTTTTGATTTTCAAGCTCTAAACACCGAACTGAACAGGATTGGAATAAAAAACATCGATATTTTTGTTATAATTTATATTTTTTGTAAGTTGTATTTCTTTCGTCATATATATATTTTGGTAATCTTTATTTATTTTTATCTATATTCTTTTATTTTTTTAATGTGTAATTTTTATTTAGGGTTTCACTTTTTAATAGCTCAAATAGTTAATTTTTAATAAAAAATCCTATTTTTTAAAATTCGACCTAATAAAACCAAATAAGAAATCGAACCGGTTAAACCAAAATAATTTGGTTTGGTTATGGTTTGAAAGATCCTAAACCGAAATTTTCTGTTTGATTCGAATATCTCCTCCAAATTAGACCGATTACACCCTTGACCTTTTGTTTTTTCTCGATTTTTTGAATTTTTTTCTTCTCTACAATTTTGATGGTATATCTATATTTTCCGTTGAAAAATAATATTTTCTGTTTTGAATTCTTGTAGCGAGAATCTATACGAGAATCAAGCTTTTTATCTTTTTATTAGTGAAACCGAATGTATTTTGTTCTGCATATTTTGTGAAGAAGCACAAAAAAAGTATTAGAAATTAAACAGACTGAAGTTCGGTCAAATTGTAATTTCCTGTTTATTTTTATCATTTTCTGTTTTTGGGATTAATAAGTGAAAGACATAAAACAATATATAGAGAAAGCACTTACACTTAGCTAAGGTAAAGCATTGCAATAGGGGCAAGATAGTTAATTCATACATTAATCCTTATCTAGAGGTACTAAAAATAAACATGAGATTGACTAAATACGACTTGTTCATCATATATTCTTATGCACAAACAAACATAGGATAAGAGATACTATTTTATTAATAGTCCTAGGACTATTTAGTTTATGGACTAATAATCCTTTCACTACAATCCCATGTAATCCTACCCCCCCCCCCCCCCCCCCCCAAAAAAAAAAAAAAAAAAAAATCAAACATGCCCTATGGGTATATTGGTCTTTTTGTATATCTAAAGGTATTTTGGTCATTTTTAATGTAAGAGTTGAAAAGGTGTTTGGATTGTTTTACGATATAAGAACTTGTAGGGGTGTGTTTATTTTGTAAATCAGGGGCAGAGGTAAATAGGGATATTGGGGGGGGGGGGGGGGGGGGGGGGGGGGTCACGTGCCACCCCCAATTCCAAAAAATGAATAGAATTTTTTTTTTAATATGGCTGGGACCCACCCAACCCACCCAGTACCCCACCCATCCACGTCCACCTGTCCCACCCCAGACCAAACCCTCTCCGCCTTCGCATACCTTGACAATTTTGTATATGTCAGAACCACCTGAGGGGATCCCACCTCTCGCAATTCTACCACTTGTTTTGGCATTAGCTCCTTTGTTACCATCTCCCTGCTTTGCCATAGAGTCCTGCACTTTCATGAAATTATCCTCCCTAAATTGATCATTCTCATCCACAACAAGATACAATCCTGAACCCCCCATAGGGAACACATAGTGCTGCAGAGGGGTCGGTCGGAAATCAGTGTACACCACATGACACGGCTGTTTATGCAAATAACATATCCATTCTGCAAACTCAGTAGCATTTGACATTGTTGCCGACAGGAAAACCATCTTAATAGCCGGCGGCAAGAAGATTATACTCTCTTCCCATACAACTGCCTCTCCCTCCCGCTCCCTCTCCCTCTCCCGCCTGCGGCCGCCGCCCGTTGTTGAATAATCTAGTCTGTTTTTTCTTTTTCCTAGGCTTTAGGCGTACAACTAGGAGTTAGTAGTTGGTAGTTGCTGAGTGGATGGAGTATGTTTCTCCACTTCGTAGAAATAGGAGGTAGTTGGTACATTCCATGATTCTTTGCATGGGAATAGGAGGTAGTTGCCCTGATTCTCTGCATGGGAATAGGTAGTAGTTGTTAGGTTGCTTTTGTTCATTTTTTGCTTCTATAAATAAGATGAGGAAACAATGAAAAGCTGTAAGTTTTGGCAGCACAAAAGCTTCTTGTATATTCTTTCCAGAATATTTCTTTCTTTTCTTCCAACACCCGTCGCTCCATCAGCCAGCAGCAGGCCCGGACGGACCAGATCTGTTCGGTCCAAACCCTCTCCACCTCCGGCTCTCCCTCCCGCTCCCTCTCCCTCTCCCGCCCGCGGCCGCCGCCCGTCCCCCTAGCCGCCGCCCGTCGCTCCCTCTGCTCTTGCCTTCCTGCGGCCCTGCCGGCCGCCGACAAGTCGAGTCAGTGACGAGTCGGATTCGGACGGCTGACTCAGGGGCAGCTGACTCACTGTTAATGGTGCCACCCCCGTTACGAAATTCTGGCTCCGTCCCTGTTGTAAATAGAAGGGTGTTTTGGTTGTTCCATAGACATTGACCTACTTTGGTTATTTTGTATATGAAGAGATATTTTGGTCCTTAAAATGGGAGATATTTTAGTCATTCTTATGTAAGAGGGCATGCTGATTGTTTTTTGTATAATATGGTATTTCGGTCATTTTACATGCAAGTTAGGGTATTTTAGTCGTTTCCACTTGTATGGGCATTTAGCTAGTTTTACATGTAAGAGTATTTTATGGTAAGAGGATTTTAAATATTTTTACATGCATGGGTATTTTGATCTTAATTTCTAACGTGCAAGGATATTTTAGTTAACCTAGATAATATTAGTAATAATTCAAAAATTGTTTCCCACCCTTAAAAAGTGGAAAATTTTTCCGTCCAAATCAATCGATTTTATGTTGATCACGAAGAATATTTTTTGCTCACTATTATGTGTTATCGTACCAAATGCCAAAAAATATTTTGCACAAAAAAATTTATGTTTTCGAAAGAGATTTTTTACTCAAAACAAAGGGAGCCCAAGAGGAAATTTAGTTTTCTACTTGAAGTTATCAACGAGAAACTCGAACTATGCACTTTATTTTAGTGTCTATTTCAATTTACATGGTCCCGTGAGAAGTGACTGAATGAAATAAAATTGGGATCAAAATTGAATAACTATAAGTTTGAAAAGAAGAGTCCAATCTGAGTCCAATCTAAAAATTAATTTGGAGGATAGATTACTCATAAAATAGAGTGATTAAAGTTCACAAAATGAAATATATATCAATGAAATTGAGTTGTAATCGTTCATTAATTTGGCTATACCATTCGATATGGTCATCAGGGGGTGATTTCAAACCCACTCTCTCTTTAAATGTTAGAGAATTCTTGTAGCAGGGAAAACAGTAATACATCACGCATAAGTGTAAAATGCGTACCTGCGCCAAGAATATATATATATATATATATATATATATATATATATATATATATATATATATATATATAAAGAGATTACTCACCATAGAGTTCACCTTCGGTGAGATCACGCAAAAGTGCAGCACCGGAGTCATTCGCCAATTTAATCTCTTGTCGGGTGATATCCCACAAAAAAAGAACTATCTCTCTATTCCCACGTGCAGCAGCATGATTGAGAGGGGAATTTCTCTTATTGTCCAAAATATTGGGAAGATCCATGTTTTTGTTGACTAACATTTTGACAGCCACAATGTTACCAACGTTTGCAGCAATGTGAAGGTTAGATTCTCTGCTGACATCTTCTTCAAAAGCTTCCTAACAAAATGGTTTCTGCGCGCTGACAACGGCATGCGGACGGCGAACATCAGCGTTGTTTCCTTAAACGGGGGTGATGGCAGTCGTAACAGCATTTGGTTCATTTTCTATGGTTCGGTTGGCACTATCCCAGTCTCCATTTATTGTAGCTATGTACAAGGGCAGATAATGGGCTACCCTTTGCTCTGTTTCATAGTCTGCCATTCATGAATATATATAAAAGTAAATATATACGTAATACGATACACACACACATGCAAATGTACTACAAATCAGATGATATCTCAATCATGAATGTGTGGTATTTATGCTTTTGCTTCACTACTGCAATAATTCTTAAAGATGCATCTTATACTTCCTTTTACACAAATATGTTGTTTGCCCTCAATGTATATATTTTTTTTTTTCGATAAAAGAAGATTTTATTAAAGGAAAACGGAACACCATATTTAATACATCAGATTTAATATGAGGTAGTTGGTGAGCCACCAAACCACCTAAAGGAGACCCTCAACTACAGAGAACCATCGTGAAAAGGAAGACCAGAAAACCCTATGTCCATAACCGGAAGAGCCAATACACAATCAATCGCTTGAACAAACCCTATCCATTGTGACAAAGAGAGACGCCTAGGGGATATTTGATGATGTCTTGGACAGAATACCGGCTGCCCTCTGCCCCGCATTTTGCCCATGTAGCAGCTCTGAGTTGGATTAGAGAGAAGATTAGATCAGTGTCCATCGCCTCATTTCTGAAGACTCGGTTGTTTCTTGCAATCCAGATCGACCATAAAGTTGCAGTGAAGGATGAGGTCCAAAGGCGCTTCCCCAACTTGTTCAGCCGCAGACCATGATATCCTATCAGCATCTGATCCAGGGATTGAGGAGTGGCCCATGAGATTTCCCACCATTTGAAGACCCGGATCCACAATTGCCAGGCAAAGCTACAGTGTAGAAGAAGGTGAGCCGTGGTTTCCTCCTTTCCATTGCAGAATTTACATGTATTTGTATCTTCGTTTGCTGTGATGATGCCTTTGTGAATAAGAGTTGCATTAACCCCAATTGCGTTTTGCAATGCACGCCATATAAATAGATTCACCTTAGGAGGGGATATTCCATTCCAAACTCTTGATAGTTTAGGTTGAAGAGTGAATTTCATTTCTTCCCATTTGGCATATGCTGATGAAACAGAGAAGGTAGCTTCTTTGCTCAAAGACCAGGACATTATGTCGTGGTTGGGGTTAGAGGGCATCACATTCCTGATTCTGAGAAGTAATTCATCTAGTAGTTCCTTTTCCCATACAAATAAACTCCTTCTGAAATGTAAATTCCAGCAGCCATTGTCAATCATGTTGTGAATGGTTTCCGATTGCTGGGTGGAAATTGAGTATAACCGCTGGAAGTCATCTTGTAGTGTTGAGTCACCGAGCCATAGATGTTCCCAAAACTTTGTACGATTACCTGATTTGACCATGATTTTGAACCCTCTTCGGATTATGGTTGTGAAACCATCTAGTGTGTTGTCTTCTCCCAATAAACAGATGTTGCGCCAGACTTGGGAGACCTGAGTATTCCTATTTGTCGATGGCAACCAAGAATTAGGGCTTAATTGGTATTTGTTTCTGATTGTTCTGGCCCAAAGGGCATTAGGCTCCCTACTAAACCTCCACCACCATTTCGATAATAGAGCTAGGTTATGAAATTTTAACCTTCGAATACCCAATCCACCATACTTCTTGTTTTTTGAGATATTCTCCCATTTGATATAATGAACTGTTCTCTTGTCTTCACTGTCACCCCAGAAGAAATCCCTTAGGAGTCTTTCCAATTGTTTGACCACCGAGCTTGGCATTCTGAAGATTGACATAAAAAATAATGGAATTTGGAATAGAGTTGATTTAATTAGAGTCAATCTACCTGCCTGGGAGAGGACTTTTTTCTTCCACAGCACCAATTTTCCTTTGCACCTCGCTAGGACTTTTGACCAAGCAGCTTTCCTCTTTAGGTTAGAACCTAAAGGCATACCCAGGTACTCTATAGGCAGCTTTAGCCATTTGCAACCCAGAGATGCAGCTCTGTTCTTTCCTTCTGTCTCTGAGATGGCAGTAGTAGATAGTGTGGATTTATGAAAGTTAACCTTTAGCCCCGATATCATGTTGAAACACCTCAGTACTCTTTTGATGATTAGGAGTTCAGCCTCATCATTGTTTGCGAATATAAGCGTGTCATCTGCGAATTGCATGTGAGTGAGGTTTTCTCCGTTGTGCCCCACCGTGACCCCACTGATCAGACCCTGTTGTTTGGCTCGTATAAATAGGATATTGAGTGCTTCTACCACGATGTTGAAAAGGAATGGGGAGAGAGGGTCACCTTGCCTTAACCCTCTAGAGGGCCTGAAGAAATTGGAGGGGGATCCATTAATGAGAATGGAGATAGACGTGGAAGATATACATCCCGAAATCCATGAGATCCATTTGTTACCAAAACCCAGGTTTTTCATCATAGAAGTCAGGAATCTCCAGTTTACGCAGTCAAAGGCCTTTTCAAAATCAAGCTTGAGGAGGATCCCTTGTCTGTTGGAGGATTTCCACCAGTGTAGGACTTCATTGGCAACGAGGATGGCATCCCTTATTTGCCTACCACCCAAGAATGCTGATTGGGTTTCTCCTATGATGGTCGGGAGAATGGCTTTCAATCTATTAGCTAAGACTTTTGCTAATAATTTGTAGATGCAGCCTATTAAGCTAATGGGTCTGAAATTCTGAAACTCATTAGCCCCCGGGATTTTGGGAATCAGAGCAATAAAGGTAGAGTTTAAGCTTAATGGTACCTTTCCTTTGCTGTGAAATTCTTTGAAAAAATCCCATACCTCCTCCTTCATAAATTTCCAGGCTTCTTTGATGAATTTGAAATTAAATCCATCAGGACCAGGGGCCTTACTTCCATTGCAATCGCGTAGGGCTGCTTCAATTTCTTCCATAGTAAAATTCGTTTCCAGGCTCTCAGCCTCCAGTGCTGATAGACTGCTGGGGAAGGGACCCAGGAGTCCGGGTCTGCTGGGAAGTGGATCTGTGAATTTAGTAGAGAAAAAATGAATTGCCCCTTCTTTGATGCGAGGTGGAGTGTCCAGGATATCTCTTCCATATTTGATTGTCGTCAACGCGTTTTTCCTATATCTGTGATTTGCTGAGAGTTGGAAAAACTTTGTATTTTTATCCCCCTCTTTGAGCCAAGAAATTCGGGATTTTTGACGCCAAAAGGATTCGGCCAAATTTGATAGATGAAATAGATCAGCCCTTGCCTTGCGGGCCTCTTGCATTTCTGATTCATTAAGGTGCCCAGATTCACCCTTTAGATCTGACTTGTGAACTTGCTCCTCAGCCGTTTGAATCCTCTTAAAGATGTTCCCAATTCCTGCTTTGTTCCACTCCTTGAGGCTTAGTTTCATAGCCTTAAGTTTCATTGCAATTCTGTAGCCAGCCCATCCTGTTGTCAAACATCCATTCCATGCCTCTTCTGCAATCTCCATGCATTTGGGGTTGGAGAGCCAAAAGTCAAAGCTCCTGAATGGCTTTGGTCCCCAATTGGCCACTTCATCCGAAATTAAGACTGGGCAATGGTCTGAGGTTACCCTTGGTAAACCCCATTGCGTTAATTGGAAAGCCTCTAAAAAAGAATGAGATGCAAGAAATCGGTCTAGCCTTGAGAAGGAGGGTTGATTTTGAAAATTAGTCCATGTAAACTGCCGCCCGTGCATGGGGAGATCTACACATTCCAGATTATTGACAAAATTTATGAAGGCAGGCATGCCTCTGGAGGGTTCACTCGAAACTCCTTTTCTCTCCTCTTGGTCTAACACCTCGTTAAAATCTCCTCCCAAGCACCATGGTAGAGAACATGAATGTTTCAAAGAGAGTAGTTCCTCCCAGAGTTGTGCTCTCTGAGAGATATCAGTTGGTGCATAAACATTTACCAAGCAACAGTCCGCCTTATTTGAGAGACACCCTGTGAGTAGGATAAAGTTTTGATGTAATTGGTGACTTTGAAGTTGAAAAAACTCAGGATTCCAGAGAGTTATCAAGCCGCCTGATGCTCCCATAGACTGCATAAGCAGGAATTCCATATCTGAGGATCCCCTGATGGTGTTTAAGCTCCCTTGATCTAGAGTAGATACCTTGGATTCTTGGATGAACACAATGTCTGGGTGATTGGTTTTGATCAGTTTTGCCAGTGCTTTTTTCTTTCTAATACTGCCCAGGCCCCTTATATTCCATGAAATGATTTTCATTGATTGGAGAATAGATTATTGAAAACACCAAGAGATAGGAGCTGATTAGGGACCGACGCCTTCCTCCCTGTTGATTGATGTCCCTTCACCTGCTTCCTCCTCTATCATTCTCCTCCAAACCCCTAAATCTGTGTCTTTATACGTGAGTCCCAACATCTTTGCCGTGCGAATAGTGTTAGTCACCTCATTATCAGTATTGGAAATTGATTCATTTGTGCTATTTACAAGCAGCACATCTGGGTCCTGCTCCCCTCTTCCAGGCTCAAGGGCTGTTGTTCTACCCCTCTCTTCTCTGTAATTTGATGGAGTGTGCACGTCCATGTTGGAATTTTGGCTGAGTTGATAGATAACCTCCCTTCTTCTTTTCCTGTGGAAAGCTTTGTTTAAGTCTACCATTAAATCAATTCCTTGCATATGCTGGATGTCTTGGGCTGAATCCGGTGGATGGGGTGACTCCTGACTTGCGAGGACCACGTTAACAGGCCCAAAGGTCTCATCTCTTGGGCCTAATTTGTTTCGTTCAGCCGGTTCCCTCCCTTGCTCAGCTGGTTGCTTCCATGACTTGTCTCCATCATAGTTGACTAATTGGCCTGCTTTTTCAGAGTCAGAATCCTGTCCCATCTGGTCTGTAGATTTATGCACCAAATCTTGTCCAGATCTGGTTTCTTGGGATGGAGGGATAGCCGCAGGGTTTGGCAAATTCAAATTTGCCATGTCATCCCCATTGGTTGCCCTGTCAGCCCTATTTTCCTCCTCTTGATATCCACATTTGTCTAGCTGGATTTCCACATCATCTTTAATCTGCTCCATGTTGAGATCCAAGTTAGTGGAGTTTGCCACATAGGATGCCAAGCAATCCCCACCTCCATCATCGTCCACCCCCTGATCATGAGTTTCGTCCTGGAAAATGGCAGAGAAAGGGGCCTCTTCTATCTTGATCTCATACTCATTGCCTTGTATCACTCCCTTTACGTGTTCCTTTATTGTCCCTTTGTGTGTTGTAGCAATCAATATTTTCCCGACATCATAGGATTTTCCAGACAAGGTGCCTTCCTCTAACAATAAGGATTCTCCCCAAAGATTACCAAGCCTGAGAAAATTGCTACCACACCAGGCATTTAGGGGCATGCCTTTGCATTCTAACCAACAGAGCCTTTCCGTACTGGCTGGCTGTCCTTCCCATTTGTGAATGCTTGTAAACCATTTCTGGTATCCTTCGTGTTGGTTAAAAGCGTCTCTTTCTGTTATAGTTGGGAAAGTAAGGATTACTTGTCGAACCCCAGCGATCTTAATTTGTATTTGTGGCCTCCCCATATCTGAAAGATCTTTGGAAATTTTGGAGACTGGAACCCTGATGTTTCTGATGGCTATGGAGCTTCTATGAAGCCATTCAATCCCTGTGGATTCCATGTGGACCCTTTTCTGGCTTTGTGGTTGATCCTCTGACTTATCCTCTGTAGACAATACAGCCTGGGCGTAACTTTTACCACCATAAGGCTGTCTTAGGCAGTGAGATGGGAGCCCTGCTTTAGGTGGCCCCCATGTTTCTGTGGTTTGAATCCCCTTTTGCCTATCGTTTGGCTTGTCCTTCATCTGTTCCCCTCTATCCTCCAGGTGCTGATGTTGATAGCTTGTTTTGTATTTGTCAAAGTCGGCATACTTAACGATCAGTCTTTTGTCCTCTATCCATAAACCGTTTGATCTGTCAATAGCCACTTCTGCCGCTACAGGGTTGGCAAATCGCACGAATCCGAATCTTCTCCCGCTTTGTTTACTCCTTTTGAGAGGAAGATAAGTATTAGTGATTCTACCAAATCTCATGAACATGTTTACCAACCAGCTTTTTCCTGCATTTTCAGGAATGTTGTCAACAAATAAGGTGATGGGTGGGTGTTGAAGATCCTTTGTGGAGTGGTGGTGTTTTCTGTATTTGTGCTGCACTGGTATCCAGCCTCCATCTCTGGGCTCCTCAACCTCCTGCCTTGTTTCTGATCTAGTGGGAATTGCTCTTCTGGTAGTTGCTGGGAGGTATTGTTTGTACCGGAAAGTGGGGAGGGAGTTTGTAGGTGGTTGTGGTAATCCAGCAATTTCATGGGGTTCTCTTTCTCTTTCTCTCTCCATTTCTCTCTTAGCTATGAAAAGATGCCCTCAATGTATATTACATTTTGTTTGCCCTCAACTTTTTGATCTTGTGGTAAAAGCATTTTGTTTCTACCTTTAATTGATCGGCAAAAGAAAATTTTATTTAGAACTCAGTAAAAAAAAGTATATCCACACAAAGTAATCAAAATTTTGCTATGCATCCCAACTAAGTTGGCCTATAAGACTTAACAAATCATAGGCAAAAATCAACATTCAAAGAGAGAATAAAGCGCTGAGGAGAATTAAAAAAAAAGTTCCCCTTACAAAATTCCTAAATAGAACATTGAAAACAATATATAAAGAACAAGCTATAATAGCTAGCAGGATATGTGTGTTCACTTTGTTTTCAATGGATTTTTAAAAAAACTTTGGTATATATTGTTTTTATTTTCTTAGCCCGGTTGTGGAGATGACTTGAAAAATAAAAAATTAACCAAAAGATAAGAAAAATGAATGAAGAAAACTTCGAAAGTCAAAATTTTTAAAGGCAATCTATTTGTTTCAAATTAATAAAATTGTGTCAATGACCAAAGATGATCCGATTGAAGACAGAGAGTGCCATGACAAAACACATTTAAAAAAGTCATTACCAAGTTTGAATAAAGGCACTGTGGGATCGAACATTTTCGGCAATGCGGTCCACACCTCTCTAGCAGTTTCAAAGTCCAACACTCGTAGGTGGATATCTTCGGTAAGGGTTGCCAGTATCCATCCGTGTACAAGACTGTCTGATTTTTTCCGGCTCATATACTCAGGGTTGTCAATTATCTTTGTGTCGCCATGAGAAATCATAGCACCACCACTAGTATCAGCATCAGATGGAGCCTTAGTGGTGCCATCAATGAAACCAATCATGCCTCGCCTTAGAATGAAGTTGTGCATCAATTTCCTCCAATTCTGATAGTTTCTTTGAGACAACTCTCTTTTGGGGACGAAGTCCAAAACATTAAACTCAGATGGGTATGGGTACTTAGCAAATGAAGAAGTAGTAGCAGTAGCAGTGGTGGTGTTGCTTGAGGAAGCCATTGATTTACTATGTATGTATATTAAAAGCGGTAGCTATAGATTAGTGATAATCATCGGCTATTTATATAGCTCTCGACCCTTTTTTGTGATTCCCTTCTTCCTTCTTTCTTGTGGCTAAATCCCTTTTTTTTAATTTTTTATGATATCACGTAGCCTTCCCTCTGATTCTTCGACACTTTGCTTGTCATTTATTCTAAGAATTGTACTACCTATGATCCATGACCAATTATAGGTGATGTTCGGTTGAGTGCTTTTAAAACAATTTTTGAAAAAAAAATTCTGAGATATTGTTTACTGAGTGTTTCAAAAAAAATTGGAAGTTAAATTTTTTTTTGACATTTTTAAAAGGCACGCTCTCTCTCTCTCTCTCTCTCCTCTTGGTTTGGTGCAAGTGTTTCACAATAATATGGTTATTTAATACATTAATTATCGGCAAACATGATAATGTAATAATAATTAATGATTGGCAATTAAAACAAATAATGTTTTAGGAACTTTTTTCCCAAACACATTTCACAAATATTACTCAATTTTTTTTTTTCATAAACACTCAACTGAATACATCCTTAAATTAGGATGAAGAACTACATCTTTATATCATTATAGTGCAGTGTAATAGTATATGAGATGTGGTTCTTCTTTATATCTCAAATTCGAACTGCTTTACGTTCTTTCCTTTTTCCTTTTTTTCCAAATTTCCTTTCGAAGATTAATAAATAGTCATTAGCATCGCGGGTTATCATGGGAGTTGAGGGCCTCTTCTGCCTTGGGGCACAAGAAGTTGTTGTGCCAGTAAAATAAATTCCATCTCTGAATTAAAAAAAATGTTGATCTGCGGCTTTCAATCTATAGAGCTAATCAGTAGGACATTCGTACAAAAAATGTTGATCTGCGGCTATATATGGTGAAGACTTGTACAAGTTTATGGGCGGAGAAAAATATTAATTTTGTGTCTGGAGGAGTAACGAATAAAAGTAGTTGTGCTCAAAAAATAAAAATAATTGCAAGCATCATAACTAAGAATGCAAGCCCACACGAAATAAGTGGGGCAAGCAAATTAAGCGAGCTAGCAAACCCATCTGCAACCAGATTTACTGCAAAGAACAAATTCATTTGGAATGTGGTTCACACAACGCTAGAATTTATCTATTAGTGAGAAAATTCATGAGTAATTGTTGGGTCTAACATTTTTTCTTTTAAAAATTGACACCAAAACAGAGTGATTAGCAAGCTGAATCATGCACACACGTACCCTTCTAAAGCTCCAAAGCCAAGCTTCAAAAGATATCACCAGCTTTATGATTACCTTGCTTATTTCCAAACATTCACCTTTCGATTTTTTCGATACTATCCTTCGGTTCTTACTTCATACATAAAGTCATTCCCAAAATAAAACTCTCTAGAGTCGGTTAAAAATAAAGAATAAAACTTTAGAGTAGTAAACAAACACATAAAAAATTCGAATTATAAACATTCCCAAATAAAGCTCTCTAGAGTAAGGTTGCAAAATTTTCACTTATCGATGCAGTCTAACCTATATAACAAACTCGAAATGTAAATTGGGCGGGGTTCCCTTTTCGTAAATTGGGCCGAGTTTGTCCTTTTCAAAAGAAATCTTATAAAAACTCAAAACTTATTGGCATATCTTGAAATATTACTTTGAACTTATAATTGAAACTTTTGAGGTTTCTATGAATATTTTAGTATGAATTGTTTAGTTGAAAATATAGGGCATGATATGTATGTATACAGTTGAGACTTTTGAGGTTTCTATGAATATTTTAGTATGAATTGTTTAGTTGAAAATATAGGGCATGATATGTATGTATACAGAGTACATGTATATACATATATATGTATGTATAGTGGTATATAATATTTTTATTTTTATTAATAAAAATATTTTAGTTATACATATACAAATTTTCATAATTCAATAGTTCATTTGATATAATAAATATTAGTATTTTAATTACTAAACATAAGTGTATAAGTGACCTAATGGATAAGTATTTGGTTATTATAGAATAGGTAGTGGGTTTGAATCTTGGTGATACCATATTGTCAGTTTATATATTGTAGAATAGGTACTTGTTTTATTTGTTAGTTTTGTAACTTTAGAGCATCCGCATCAGCCTCCTCAAATGTGGTCCTTTCCTATTTTGAGGAGCAAATCCTCTTAATAATGCTCACATCAACCGCCGTATTATTTCTCCCTTTTTTCTAGAAGGAATAGTAACTCTCTAATTACTCTCCAATGTTAGAGACGAACTATTCAATCTTGCCATTTTATTTTTATTTTTTTTCATTTCTTTCTCTTCCCTTATAACATTTGAATTAAATATGAAAGGTATAAAGGAACATCTTAATAAAATAGGCATAGAATAGAGAGTTTGATGCAGGAGACATTACAAAATATGGCTCCCTAAAATAGAAAAGTGAGATTTTCTCTCCAATTTGGTGCAAAAAATAGGAAGACTGGTATGGATGCTCTTAGTATATTTTCAGTTCCAATTTTTTTTTTGCAAAACTTTCACTTATCGATGCAATCTAGCCTATATAACAAACTCAAAATGTAAATTGGGCGGGGTGCCCTTTTCGTAAATTGGGCCGAGTTTGTCCTTTTCATAGAAATCTTTTAAAAACTCAAAACTTATTGGCATATCTTGAAATAATACTTTGAATTTATAATTGAGACTTTTGAGGTTTTTATGAATATTTTAGTATGAATTGTTTAGTTGAAAATATAGGGCATGATATGTATGTATACAGAGTACATGTATATACATATATATGTATGTATAGTGGTATATAATATTTTTATTTTTATTAATAAAAATATTTTAGTTAAACATATACAAATTTTCGTAATTCAAGACTTCATTTGATATAATAAATATTAGTATTTTAATTAATAAACATAAGTGTATAAGTGACCTAGTGGATAAGTATTTGGATATTATAGAATAGGTAGTGGGTTCGAATCTTGGTGCTACAATATTGTCAGTTTATATATTGTAGAATAGGTACTTGTTTTATTTGTTAGTTTTGTAACTTTAAAGTATCCGCATCAGCCTCCTCAAATGTGGTCCTTTCCTATTTTGAGGAGCAAATCCTCTTAATAATGTTCACATCAACCACCGTATTATTTCTCCCTTTTTTCTAGAAGGAATAGTAACTCTCTAATTACTCTCCAATGTTAGAGACGAACTATTCAATCTTGCCATTTTATTTTTATTTTTTTTCATTTCTTTCTCTTCCCTTATAACATTTGAATTAAATATGAAAGGAATAAAGGAACATTTTAATAAAATAGGCATAGAATAGAGAGTTTGATGCAGGAGACATTACAAAATATGGCTCCCTAAAATAGAAAAGTGAGATTTTCTCTCCAATTTGGTGCAAAAAATAGGAAGACTGGTATGGATGCTCTTAGTATATTTTCACTTCAATTTTTTTTTTGCAAAACTTTCACTTATCGATGCAATCTAGCCTATATAACAAACTCAAAATGTAAATTGGGCGGGGTGCCCTTTTCGTAAATTGGGCCGAGTTTGTCCTTTTCATAGAAATCTTTTAAAAACTCAAAACTTATTGGCATATCTTGAAATAATACTTTGAATTTATAATTGAGACTTTTGAGGTTTTTATGAATATTTTAGTATGAATTGTTTAGTTGAAAATATAGGGCATGATATGTATGTATACAGAATACATGTATATACATATATATGTATGTATAGTGGTCTATAATATTTTTATTTTTATTAATAAAAATATTTTAGTTAAACATATACAAATTTTCGTAATTCAAGACTTCATTTGATATAATAAATATTGGTATTTTAATTAGTAAACATAAGTGTATAAGTGACCTAATGGATAAGTATTTGGATATTATAGAATAGGTAGTGGGTTCGAATCTTGGTGCTACAATATTGTCAGTTTATATATTGTAGAATAGGTACTTGTTTTATTTGTTAGTTTTGTAACTTTAGAGCATCCGCATCAGCCTCCTCAAATGTGGTCCTTTCCTATTTTTGAGGAGCAAATCCTCTTAATAATGCTCACATCAACATCCGTATTATTTCTCCCTACTTTCTAGAAGGAATAGTAACTCTCTAATTTTAGGGAGGAACTATTCACTCTTGCCATTTTATTTTTATTTTTCTTCATTTCTTTCTCTTCCCTTATAACATTTGAATTAAATATGAAAGAAAAAAAGGAACATTTTAATAAAATAGGCATAGAATAGAGAGTTTGATGCAGGAGACATTACAAAATATGGCTCCCTAAAATAGAAAAGTGAGATTTTCTCTCTAATTTGGTGCAAAAAATAGGAAGACTGGTATGGATGCTCTTAGTATATTTTGACTTCCTGATTTTGGTTTTGCAAAACTTTCACTTATCGATGCAGTCTAGCCTATATAACAAACTCGAAATGTAAATTGGGAGGGGTGCCCTTTTCGTAAATTGGGCCGAGTTTGTCCTTTTCATAGAAATCTTTTAAAAACTCAAAACTTATTGGCATATCTTGAAATAATACTTTGAATTTTTAATTGAAACTTTTGAGGTTTGTATGAATATTTTAGTATGAATTGTTTAGTTGAAAATATAGGGCATGATAGTATGTATACAGAGTACATGTATATACATATATATGTATGTATGGTGGTATATAATATTTTTATTTTTATTAATAAAAATATTTTAGTTGTACATATACAAATTTTTTTCATTCGTGTTTGAATTACTTATATTGATTTGAGTTTTTTTAATCAAAAGAGATTAAAAAAAGTATAAAATCACATAATCTAGACGATCTAGGATTCCCTAAATCATATTGTAACTCATGTCAGCAAGATTATTTACATAAAAGTTCTATTGGTGAACCCTACAGATCTAGACCGTACGAATCAAGATCTTAGGCTGGGGGTGAAACCCATCTTGAGTGAACAGCAGCTAGTATTGTTGTGGCTTAGGAACACAACAAAGTGCGTAGGTCCCGTTATGACCGTTTTCTATCTTTTCCATTTGAAGAGAACAAAAAAGAGAACCCTGTGCTTTGCTTGAGGAGCAATACACATGGTGAAGACTTGTACAAATTTGAGGACCGCAAGAGAAAAATATTTTGTGTTTAAAGGAGTAACGAATAAGAGTACATATGCACAAAAAGTAAAAACAATTGCAAGCATTACATCTAAGGATGCAAATTTGTGGGCTGACAAGAATAGTTTATGTTTAAGAGTAACTAATATATTTAACTTTTGCGGATTTAAAAAAAAAAAGAAAAGAAAGAGGAATAACGAATAAGATTACCCTTCGATACTACCCTATTATTTGAATGATGTTGTCGTATGATGTGACGCAACCTTCACTCTGACTCTTTGATACTTTCTTTGTCATTGACGATTGAAAACAACAAGATGCATAAAATATATATTAAAGAAAATAACAAGATGTCACTCCTCATCCTCAGTTGACTTCACATACGTTACGTATATTTCTTGAATTACGAAGCAATTTAGATGATTGAGGACGCCAATTAGGTGCTTAATTATGTCTCTAGACATTTGGGTTGAAATACGTTTTTCCTTGTTTCTCTGCTGTTTTTATTTATACTTTTTTACAAATAAAAGTTTACCCAATTTGATTCTTATTTCGTACTTAGAGTAATTCCTGAAATAAAGCTCTACAGTGAGTTCAACCCCGCTCCCCGGGAAAAAAAAAATAAACAAATTCATCTTCAATTGTTTGAATTTTTTTGACTTTATACCAACTGCGAAGGATCCTTTTAAAAAAAATGAAAATGCTAACCACTGTCTATTAAGTAGTAGATAGTTTATCGATATCTACAAACTGTATATTGATATCTGTGAAGCATTAATATCCGTAAAATATGTATTGATATTTATGTTTGTTTGGCATTAATATATATATATATATATATATAGAGTGAGCTTCTAATAAGGGATCCCATATTTTGCTACGGTATGGACCTCCTATTTCTTGATCAAATTATGATGATCCGAATCGTTCAATGTGTTTAAAACGTTTTTTTAAGGGTACCCGCAAAAAATCGGCTCAAAATAATATCCGGAAAGACTTGATCCATTCAATTTTTCATAAAACTGTTCCTGTCAGCATTTATTAAAAACTATTTAGATCAAGCTTTTCTCGATATTATTTTGAGCCGATTTCTTGCAAGTACCCTTAAAAACATGTTTTAAACACATTGAACGGTTCGGATCATCAAAATTTTGTCAGAAAATAGGAGGTCCGCACCGTAGCAAAATAAGAGATCCCTTATATATATATATATATATATATATATATATATATATATATACACACACATTATTCACCACCCATTAAGCATAATTAGTGAGTCCCTTAAAAAAATTCACCCTCCACGAACTGAATCCAAAGGGGTCTAGTCTAGATTCTCAAAGTTCATGGGCAATGACGAATTCAGAAATTTCATACAGAAAAATCACTTATTTAGAATTAACTAAAAAAAATTCTACTTAATTAGAGTAAACTTAAAAAAATTCTGCAAATCACACTATAATATAATGACAACAAATTTAGTTTAAACATTCATCTTCAAGCAAACAAATTATAACATTAAACATTTCAAAAGCTTAGAAACATAAGCAGAAAAAATAGAATATTTTCTCCTAAATGCAATTGATCTCGATGAGTTTTAATCTTTTGAAATATTTTTTTTAAAGTAAATGGTAATTTTTGAAATTTTTTTGAAAATATAATTCAAAGAACACGACCGAAAAAGTATTTAAATGAGTGGTATCGATCACTTTTTTAAATACGGCGGTGATAAAAGTAAAAATAATAGCAAAAAAATATACCCATTTTGCTACCGTCGCATTAAAAAAAATAACTGACACCGCTCATTTAAATCCCTTTCGGTCGTAGTTCATAAATTTTAATTTCAAAAAAAATCTAAAAATTCATCGTTGACTTACAAAAATATTTTGAGATTCACTGCAACTTAAAAATTTAAAATAAAATTTTATTAATAATATATGTGCGTACAACACATAAGAGATATTTTATTTAAAACCCAGTACCCACCCATCCCCACAAAACTACGTCGTTCAATTAAAGAAAAAACAAACAAACAAAACCTCACTGTTTTTTCCTTTAATGAAACGACGTAGTTTTGCCATGTTGTGCTAAATATTGTGCAAATTTATTGTGCTTGTAGCATTTTTACACAAAATATACCTATAAGAAGAGAGAGAGAATTTCAGGGGCACGTGACCCCCTTTGCCTTAGATCCCTCCGCCTCTGTTCATGGGGCAACAACCCGCCTTGACTTTTAACTACTAGTGGGCCCAGGTTGTAACCAAGGACGCGTAGGCTTCCAGGAGGAGTCATTTTCTAGTTCACAATGGAAATCCTAATTTAGAGTTTGTTTGGCACTGGCAGACAACACTCTGCACATAAATCATAATAAATTTTGGACTGTCACATTCTCACCTACTCATAATAATTTTGGACTGTCACTTTTTGTAATTACTCTTTCTTTATATATATATTTGACTTCTATTTACAAAATTACCACTGTTGTTTATGAAACTATGACTATTATTTAGGAAAATATCAGAATCCATCTTTATCCTCTTTACAGTTGATAAACAATTCGTGTATGATTATTCATTCATATATAATAATTTCTCTTTTTATTATTTACCCTATAGTATTATATTTCTCTATATCTTTTGAAACTTATCTAACTGGTAACCGGCTGGTTGATAAAGTATTTTTCAAAAACTTTCTCCAGTTGCTAATCGTGTAATTTATACGCACTATTCCCTGCAATTTATTTCCCCCAAGCCAGTTAATTCTAATCCCCACAAAATTCAACTTATTTTATGAGCTAGTCCTCTAACTTTAGTATATTTCAACTTCCTGATTTTGGTTTGCAGAACTTTCACTTGCAGGTGCAATCTAGCCTATATACCAATGTCTAAGGAGATTTGATCATTTACTTTTATGATGATAAGCAAAAATCCGGGCATGCCTTACTTGAATTAATGAAGAAAAAAGGTATCTTTTGACATCATAAATTGCTTTTGATCAATAAATATTCTAGAATATTTGGAAGGACTTAATTTAAAGTGCTTTAGAAATGCTTGGATGATTAGTCGATTGTATTCAGTCAAATGTTCTACTTTGGGTTAAGTCTTGACTCTCCGTCTAATTTTGGGTTTCTTCGTTTTTGAAAGACAAAAATCCCTTCTGATAAAATTCTAGGTCTATGTGCATTTCATTGTAGTCTGTATGTGTAAATTGAATAAAATCGGGATCAAGAAAATCCATATTATACCATACCGACCGCTACGTATAACAAAATAGTACTCTTAACCTTATCTACCATACAAGAAAGGTTACCGGATGATCCAGCCTGTACCAGGTGTTTATCGGCCTGTAAAAAAAAAATTTTAAAATTTTCTTTATCAATTGTTGATTCTCTTGCAATAAAATACGCGTAGAATAGAGAGTTTGAAGCAGGAGACATTACAAAATATGGCTCCCTAAAATAGAAAAGTGAGATTTTCTCTCCAATTTGGTGCAAAAAAAAGGGAGACTGGTGTAGATGCTCTTAGTATATTTCGGCTTCTTGATTTTGGTTTTGCAAAATTTTCACTTATCGGTGCAGTCTAGCCTATATACCAAACTCGAAATTTAAATTAGGACGGGTGCCCTTTTCGTAAATTGGGCCGAGTTTGTCCTTTTCGTAGAAATCTTTTAAAAATTCAAAACATATTGGCATATCTTGAAATAATACTTTGAATTTATAATTGAGACTTTTGAGGTTTCTATGAATATTTTAGTATGAATTGTTTAGTTGAAAATATAGGGCATGATATTTATGTATACAGAGTACATGTATATACATATATATGTATGTATAGTGGTATATAATATTTTTATTTTTATTAATAAAAATATTTTAGTTATACATATACAAATTTTCGAAATTCAAGAGTTCATTTGATATAATAAATATAAGTATTTTAATTACTAAACATAAGTGTATAAGTGACCTAGTGGATAAGTAGTTGGTTATTATAGAATATGTAGTGGGTTCGAATCTTGGTGCTACCATATTGTCAGTTTACATATTGTAGAATAGGTACTTGTTTTATTTGTTAGTTTTGTAACTTTAGAGCATCCGCATCAGTCTCCTCAAATTTGCTCATTTCCTAATTTGTGGAACAAATCCTCTTAATAATGCTCACCTCAATCTCCGTATTATTTCTCCCTACTTTTCTAGAAGGAATAGTAACTATCTAATTTTAGGGAGGAACTATTCACTCTTGCCATTTTATTTTTATTTTTATTTTTTCATTTCTTTCTCTTCCCTTATAACATTTGAATTAAATATGAAAGGAAAAAAAGAACTTTTAATAAAATAGGCATAGAATAGAGAGTTTGATGCAGGAGACATTACAAAATATGGCTCCCTAAAATAGAAAAGTGAGATTTTCTCTCTAATTTGGTGCAAAAAATAGGAAGACTGGTATGGATGCTCTTAGTATATTTTGACTTCCTGATTTTGGTTTTGCAAAACTTTCACTTATCGATGCAGTCTAGCCTATATACCAAACTCGAAATGTAAATTGGGCGGGGTGCCCTTTTCGTAAATTGGGCCGAGTTTGTCCTTTTCGTAGAAATCTTTCAAAAATTCAAAACTTATTGGCATATCGTGAAATAATACTTTGAATTTATAATTGAGACTTTTGAGGTTTCTATGAATATTTTAGTATGAATTGTTTAGTTGAAAATATAGGGCATGATATGTATGTATACAGAGTACATGTATGTACATATATATGTATGTATTGTGGTATATAATATTTTATTTTTATTAATAAAAATATTTTAGTTATACATGTACTAATTTTCGTAATTCAAGAGTTCATTTGATATAATAAATATTAGTATTTTAATTACTAAAGATAAGTGCATAAGTGACCTAGTGTATAAGTATTTGGTAATTATAGAATAGGTAGTGGGTCCAATCTTGGTGATACCATATTGTCAGTTTATATATTGTAGAATAGGTACTTGTTTTATTTGTTAGTTTTGTAACTTTAGAGAATCCGCATCAGTCTTCTCAAATGTGCTCATTTCCTAATTTGTAGAGCAAATCCTCTTAATAATGCTCACATCAATCTCCGTATTATTTTTCCCTACTTTTCTAGAAGGAATTAATAGTAACTATCTAATTTTAGGGAGGAACTATTCACTCTTGCCATTTTATTTTTATTTGTTTTTTCATTTCTTTCTCTTCCCTGATACCATTTGAATTAAATATGAAAGGAAAAAAATAACATTTTAATAAAATAGGCATAGAATAGAGAGTTTGATGCAGGAGACATTACAAAATATGGCTCCCTAAAATAGAAAAGTGCGATTTTCTCTCTAATTTGGTGCAAAAAATAGGAAGATTGGTATGGATGCTCTTAGTATATTTTGACTTCCTGATTTTGGTTTTGCAAAACTTTCAATTATCGATGCAGTCTAGCCTATATAAGAAACTCGAAATGTAAATTGGGCGGGGTGCCGTTTTCATAAATTGGGCCGAGTTTGTCCTTTTCATAGAAATCTTTTAAAAACTAAAAACTTATTGGCATATCTTGAAATAATACTTTGAATTTATAATTGAGACTTTTGAGGTTTCTATGAATATTTTAGTATGAATTGTTTAGTTGAAAATATAGGGCATGATATGTATGTATACAGAGTACATGTATATACATATATATGCATGTATAGTGGTATATAATGTTTTTATTTTTATTGATAAAAATATTTTAGTTATGCATTTACAAATTTTCGAAATTCAAGAGTTCATTTGATATAATAAATATTAGTATTTTAATTACTAAACGTAAGTGTATAAGTGACCTAGTGGATAAGTAGTTGGTTATTATAGAATAGGTAGTGGGTTCGAATCTTTGGTGATACCATATTGTCAATTTATATATTGTAGAATAGGTACTTGTTTTATTTGTTAGTTTTGTAACTTTAGAGTATCCGCATCACCCTCCTCAAATGTGCTCATTTCCTAATTTGTGGAACAAATCGTCTTAATAATGCTCACATCAATCTCCGTATTATTTCTCCCTACTTTTCTAGAAGGAATAGTAACTCTCTAATTTTAGGGAGGAACTATTCACTCTTGCCATTTTATTTTTATTTTTTTTCATTTCTTTCTCATCCCTTACAACATTTGAATTAAATATGAAAGGAAAAAAAGAACATTTTAATAAAATAGGCATAGAATATAGAGTTTGATGCAGGAGACATTACAAAATATGGCTCCCTAAAATAGAAAAGTGAGATTTTCTCTCTAATTTGGTGCAAAAAATAGGAAGACTGGTATTGATGCTCTTAGTATATTTTGACTTCCTGATTTTTGTTTTTGCAAAACTTTCACTTATCGATGTAGTCTAGCCTATATGACAAACTCGAAATGTAAATTGGACGGGGTGCCCTTTTCGTAAATTGGGCCGAATCTATCCTTTTCATAGAAATCTTTTAAAAACTCAGAACTTATTGGCATATCTTGAAATAATACTTTGAATTTATAACTGACACTTTTGAGGTTTCTATGAATATTTTAGTATGAATTGTTTAGTTGAAAATATAGGGCATGATATGTATGTATACAGAGTACATGTATATACAAACATATGTATGTAGAGTGGTATATAATATTTTTATTTTTATTAATAAAAATATTTTAGTTATACATATACAAATTTTCGTAATTCAAGAGTTCATTTGATATAATAAATATTAGTATTTTAATTACTAAACATAAGTATATAAGTGACCTAGTGGATAAGTATTTGGTTATTATAGAATAGGTAGTGGGTTCGAATCTTGGTGATACCATATTGTCAGTTCATATATTGTAGAATAGGTACTTGGTTTATTTGTTAGTTTTGTAATTTTAGAGCATCCGCATCAGCCTCCTCAAATGTGCTCCTTTCTTATTTTGAGGAGCAAACCCTCTTAATAATGCTCACATCAACCTCCGTATTATTTCTCCCTACTTTCTAGAAGGAATAGTAACTCTCTAATTTTAGGGAGGAACTATTCACTCTTGCCATTTTATTTTTATTTTTTTTCGTTTCTTTCTCTCCCCTTATAACATTTGAACTAAATATGAAAGGAAAAAAATAACATTTTAATAAAAGAGGTGTAGAATAGAGAGTTTGATGCAGGAGACATTACAAAATATAGCTCCCTAAAAAAGAAAAGTGAAATTTTCTCTCTAATTTGGTGCAAGAAATAGGGAGACTGGTATGGATGCTCTTAGTATATTTTGACTTCCTGATTTTGGTTTTGCAAAGTTTCACTTATTGATGCAGTCTAGCCTATATAGCAAACTCGAAATGTAAATTGGGCTGGGTGCCCTTTTCGGAAATTGGGCCGAGTTTGTCCTTTTCATAGAAATCTTTTAAAAACTCAAAACTTATTGGCATATCTTGAAATAATACTTTGAATTTATAATTGAGACTTTTGAGGTTTCTATGAATATTTTAGTATGAATTGTTTAGTTGAAAATATAGGGCATGATATGTATGTATACAGAGTACATGTATATACATAAATATGTATGTATAGTGGTATATAATATTTTTATTTTTATTAATAAAAATATTTTAGTTATACATGTACAAATTTTCGTAATTCAAGAGTTCATTTGATATAATTAATATTAGTATTTTAATTGCTAAACATAAGTGTATAAGTTACCTAGTGGATAAGTATTTAGTTATTATAGAATAGGTAGTGGGTTTGAATCTTGGTGATACCATATTGTCAGTTTATATATTGTAGAATAGGTACTTGTTTTATTTGTTAGTTTTGTAACTTTAGAGCGTCCGCATCAGCCTCCTTAAATGTGCTCATTTCCTAATTTGTGGAGCAAATCCTCTTAATAATGCTCACATACGGCTCCGTATTACTTCTCCCTATTTTCTAAAAGTAACAGTAACTGTCTCTAATTTTAGGGAGAAACTATTCACTCCAACTAATTTATTTTTATTTTTTTTTCATTTCTTTCTCTTCCCTTACAACATATGAATCAAATATAAAAGGAAAAAAAAAAGAACTTTTTAGTAAAATGAGCATAGAATTGAGAATTTGATGTAGGGGATATTACAAAATATGACTCTCTAAAATAGAAAAGTGAGATTTTCTCTCTAATTTTGTGCAAAAATAGGAAGATTGGTGCGGATGCTCTTAGTATGTTTCGACTTCCTGATTTTGGTTTTGCAAAAATTTCACTTATCGGTGTAGTCTAGCTTATATACCAAACTGAAAATTTAAATTGGGGTGAGGTACCCTTTTCGTATATTGTGCCGAGTTTGTCCTTTCCGTAGAAATCTTTTGAAAACTCAAAACTTATTGGCATATCTTGATATAATACTTTGAATTTATAATTGAGGCTTGTGCGGTTTGTATGAATATTTTAGTAAGAATTGTTTAGTTGAAAATGTAGGGCGTGATATGTATGTATATAGAGTACATGTATATACATATATATGTATGTATACTGGTAAATAATATTTTTATTTTTATTAATAAAAATATTTTAGATATACATATACAAATTTTTGTAATTCAGGAGTTCATTTAATATAATAAATATTGATATTTTCATTATTAAACATAAGTGTATAAGTGACCTAGTGGATAAGTATTTGGTTATTATAGAATGGGTAGTGGGTTTGAACCTTGGTGGTACCACATTGTTAGTTTTATATATTATCATGAGTTGTATGTAATAAGTGCCATCTAGATGTTAGAGGTCCTATGTTATAATGTATGTGAAATTTTTTGCTTATGTCAACGCCATGTGGATGTTTTAATTGGCAACCAAAATATTTAGTCTCGAAGGCCATGACTTTTTTGCCAACAAAAATATTTGCTCGGGAAAAGTTCCAAAAACGTTTCACAACTTTAATTTGTGACAAAAAATTTTAGTGGACAAAGACTTTTGGGGACCAAATATTTGATTATTGAAGACTAAATTTGTAGTTGGGAATTGTATTTTTTCTTATAGTGTTACTAAGTCAAAACAGGCTTGCAAGCTAAGACAAAAATACTGAGAGTTATTTCAGCATTTGGGGAATTTGATCCTTTGAATTTGAAATAGATCGAATGGATTTCCGACGATATCTAAATTTGATCCATCGAATAAAAAATTAGTAATTGATTGAATTGGAACGGTGACTGGAAGTTACGTATGTGCTCGGTCATCATATTTTGACCTAACCCCAACACTGCACTCTCTCTCGTGTGAAAATAAAAAATCTGAAAACATTTATTGAGAAAATTTAAAAGTGTTTGTTTAATGATTCTTTGTGATTAACTTAGATCTATGGATCTAAAAGCATCATGAAAATCTTCAAGCGATTTTTGTTGTTCTTCTAAGTTGATTTGAGAAAAGCACTAGGGTAGTATGGAAAAAAAAAGAAGTTATTCGGCGGTTCTCCGGTAGCTAGGCAAATGAAAGGCATGTTTGTTAATTAAAGAAATGGCTGTCAATTAAGGACTAAGTGTCATGAACGAGTATTCAGGAAATAGATCCTTGGGCGATTTTGATGATTTAAGGTGTATGGCGGGATTACTTGTAAAAATATTGAGTGTAGCGCGCTGATTTCGTCCAGTAAATTTTACCCAATTATGGGTGTTCCAAGTATGTTGCGTGTTCATCTTTTAATTAATTTTTTTCATTCGTGTTTGAATTACTTATATTGATTTGCATTTTTTTAATCAAAAGAGATTAAAAAAAATAGAAAATCACATAATCTAGACGATCCGGGATTCCCTAAATCATATTGTAACTCATGTCAGCAAGATTATTTACATTTATTGGTGAACCCTACAGATCTAGACCGTACGAATCAGGATCTTAGGCTGGGGGTGAAGCCCATCTTGTGAGAACAGCAGCTAGGATTGTTGTGGCTTAGGAACACAACAAAGTGCGTAGGTCCCGTTATGACCGTTTCCTACCTTTTCCATTTGAAGAGAACAAAAAAGAGAACCCTGTGCTTTGCTAGAGGTGCAATACACATGGTGAAGACTTGTACAAATTTGAGGACCGCAAGATAGGGGTGGAACCAAGATTCGGGGTTTAGGGGGCCGAGATTTTTTTTTCGAAAAGGAGGGGGTCAAATATAATTTGGGGGGGGGGGGGGGGGGTGGCCGAAATCTAATTTTTTTTTCACAATTTCCAAAATTTATACCTAAGTATTAAATTCTTTTGAAATTTTTTGGGGGGCCGGCCCCCCGTAATCTCCATGTAGTTTCTCCCCTGCCACAAGAGAAGAATATTTTGTGTTTAAAGGAGTAACGAATAAGAGTACATATACACAAAAAGTAAAAACAATTGCAAGCATTACATCGAAGAATGCAAATTTGTGGGCTGACAAGAATAGTTTGTGTTTAAGAGTAACAAATATTTTATCTTTTGCCGATTAAAAAAAAACAGAAGAGGAGGAACGAATAAGAGTACCCTTCGATACTACCCTTCAATTCCTTCTAATTTTTTATTCGTTACGTATATTTCTTGAATTACGCAGCAATTTAGGTGATTGAGGACGCCAATTAGGTGCTTAATTATGTCTCTAGACTCGTGAGAATTTCTGGGGGCACGTGACCCCCTTGCCTTAGATCCCTCCGCCTCTGTTCATGGGGCAACAACCCGCATTGACTTTTAACTACTAGTGGGCCCAGGTTGTAACAAAGGACGCGTAGGCTTCTAGGAGGAGTCATTTTCTAGTTCACAATGGAAATCCAAATTTAGAGTTTGTTTGGCACTGGCAGACAACACTCTGCACATAAATCATAATAAATTTTGGACTGTCACATTCTCTCCTACTCATAATAATTTTGGACTGTCACTTTTTGTAATTACTCTTTTTTTTATATATATTTGACTTCTATTTACAAAATTACCACTGTTGTTTATGAAACTATGACTATTATTTAGGAAAATATCAGAATCCATCTTTATCCCCTTTACAGTTGATAAACAATTCGTGTATGATTATTCATTCATATATAATAATTTCTCTTTTTACTATTTACCCTGAAAAATGGTACTAACTTATTCTAGATATATCATATACTATTTTAAGCGAGAATAATAGCAACACACGCATATACGTGGAAAACCCCTAAAAGGGTAAAAACCACGGGAAGAAATCAATCACTGTAATAACCATTGTGCGATTACAAAGAAACCTATACTTACAACTATGACTCCTCAAAGTTGTTCCCAGGTTGATTTGCCGAATCCACGTTCACCGCACCGTGACTGATTTACTTCCGCCTTGAATCTTCAAGTCTTACTTTGATTGAGAACATGAACTCACCATTCAGTTCTATTAGCCGTCGTATGCTCCAAAAACCCTGAATATATCTCTCTTCATTCGTGATTTGCTCAGAACCCTAATCTAGGTTTTATAGACGAAACGTAACAGTCGCTTGAGCGACCAACATGTCGCTGGAGCGACTTCACTGTCGCTCGAGCGACTTTACATGAATAAAAACAAATACAAATAAAATTGATTTCTTCCACTTGCCTAAACAGACTCTTTCTAGAAAATTAAAACAACATGTAATAAATTAATACGATGAGTGGCACAGTTGTTTTGGTAGATAGCCCGGAAGTTCCAATACAGTAGTGACGAGTAGGACGATGGAGCTTACAATCTCCCCCTTTGGGACTTTCGGGCAAAATCAGTGCATCCAGAGAAAACCTGTGTAAGATAAGAACAACACAACCAAAAGACAGACAGGTACCTGGATATATAATTGACAAGTGGTATCATAAGCATGAAATCAATTAAATGGTTAAACGTTCTCCCCCTTTTTGGCCGAAAACCAAAGGAGGTGGGACAAATACCCATAAAAACATAAACATAGGAAAAACAAACAGGAGATAAGTCTAAACCACAAAACAAATAACTGATAACAGAAACATAAGAACAAGTGTAGTCAAATAGCTATAGAGACATAGAACTATCGTAATCATTGGTGAGGGGGCGAATGCTCAGGAGACGGAACAGGATACCCAGGGAACGGCGGAGCTTGAGTAGTCTGAGCCACAAAAACAGTCACTTGATTAAGTAGAGTGGCAATCTGACTGGAGTGGCGGAGGATAGTGCCGGTGGACCGGGAGAATTCCTGTTGAGCAGCAAGTTGAGAAGCCTGAATTTCATTCATCTGTGTAATGATGCGGCTTTGAGAGTGTTGCAATTCACCCATCATATCAAACAGCCTGGATTGATTTTCAGCAATGGAATCCAAAGTGGCTGGAGCAGACGAGGAGGAGGCAGCAGCAGCAGAAGCTTGCCGGGGACGACGACGGGGAGGTGGAGGCGAAGGGGCACCAACGGCCTCAGCAAAGGTGGCCTCATTAGCAGCAAAGAAAGAATCCATGTCTTCCTCACCTGAATCATGGAAGAAGATATCGGGATTGGCATGGGCAGTGCTGAGGCTACAGGATTGGGCATTGATAGGGCGGATATGGGTGCGGGAGACGAGAGTGGGTTCACCCTCAATGACCGGGATTTGGAGAACATTAAGTAGGAGGTGGGAAATAAGTACACCAAATGGGAGAGAGGCCTTTTTTGAAAACTTGCCGGGTTCAAACTTGGCTAGTTGCCTGAAGGCAATGCGGGTCCAATGCACAGGAGCTTGCTGGCCAATGAGATGGAAGGCCACACCCCTAAGAGCAGGGACATTAGATGTATGGGAAGTGGGTTCAAAGGAACTGCAGAAAAAGAGGTTGAGGATCCTATAGTGTGGTAAGAGTACCCCTTGGTTAATCTTATTTTTTACCCATGTGCGCGGGTACCCGGAAATTGCATCAGCAATGGTATTTCTAATAGCCAGAGAAGGGACCCGCTGCGTGTGGGAGGGAAGAGGATATTCAAACTCAGGAAGGGGTGCAAGACCGACAAGGTTACCAAAGGTGGTGGGAGTAACAATGATCTCACGACCGCGGACCCACGTGGTGAGGCTCTCAGCGGCGTGGTCAACTTGGGAGATATTACAGTAAAATTCTCTGACCATATTAAGATTAACCACCCCTTCAAGAGCAGCAAGAGGGGCCCAGCCTTGATGATTGATCCAGTGAACAATTTGGGAATCTCCAAAAGATTGTAAGTCTAGGAGGCGTTCAATTAAAACCGTTTGTTTTTCAAAACTTTCAAACTTGGTGCGAAAATCTCTGGAAGGGAAACGGTTTATTTCAGGGCCTGTCCCCCGAGAAGCTTGCCCTTTGCCACGAGCCATTATCCGGAGAGGAGGTGAACCGAGAGAGAGAGCCGGGTGATAGAAGCCGGTACGCGGGAAACACGAGCAAAATCGCCGAAAATCGCTTAGGATAAGACAAAAACGAGATCTGAAAATGAGCGCGCGACATTTATAGTAGCGAACAAGTCGCTGGAGCGACAAGGCCGTCGCTGGAGAGACAAGGCCGTCGCTGGAGCGTCGCTCGAGCGACAAGGTGTCGCTGGACAAAAAAAGGTTCAGTGGTGGTCGCTTGTGGAGTCGCTGTGGAGTTGCTGGAAGGGTCGCGGGACCGGAATAAGGTCAGAAGGCGTCGCTGGTAAGTCGCCCTAAGGTCGCTGGATATGTCGCTGGACACAACTTAGGAACAGTAGTGGTCGCTGGTAAGGTCGCCTTATTGTCGCTTGAGCGACTTCTTCGCTGGAGCGACGTGGAAATAATAGAAAGCTCAAACGGTTGGGTTACATTGAATAATAAAACAGAAATTAGAAAAACAACGAATAATAAAAAAATAGAACGACACGAGCACGAAGTAGGTATTCAATATTCAAAAAACATAAGAAAATCCAACAAGGTTGACAAAACACATAGGTAACAAAAGAAACAGTGAGATCAACACAGGACTAACAGTGATTGATATATGGTCGAAAAATAACATTAGTCCAACTGATAGGTGTGTGTGGGTGCAACATGCGATAACTTGAGAGGATCGGATAGACTAGACCGCATCAATGTCGGAACAACTTACGGGAGACATACTTCCCTTAGGAGCTGTTTATAGAGGAGAGGCAAGATATACTTTGTTACCCCACTGTTGTTTGACGCGACCAATAAGCTTGACTTAGGCCCATTGACCGGTTACTAAACAGATGGTCCGTAGGTTTCAATTATGCAGGTGATCATATATTACCCCATCACTGTTTGACGCGAACACAAAGCTTAACTTAGGCCCAGTGTCCGGTTACTAGGTGTATGGTCCAGATAGTCTTCACGAGGTCGAATTTCCTTTTGACGCGAACAGTTCCGCTTAAATTAGGCCGACTGTCCGGTTACTCAGAAACTGCCCGGATAGAATGTCACTCCCTTTCTTTTAGGGTAAGTACCAACCAGTAAGAGGTGAGACAGAGGGTAAGAAATCCGATCAAACAAGCAAGTTCCGATGATACGTGAGCATAAGGATGGACCAAGTACTTTTCAACGATATAAAAATCTTGTCAGACACTAATGAGGAGCATGCAGTTTATTTGATCATATGGAAAATGACAACAAAGAAGGAATAACTTGAGTTGGATGAACAGAGAAGAAATAGTGCCATGACTTTTTTTTTTTTTTTTAACTTATTCAACATAACCAACACCGACAAGTTTTCGAAGATAATCAAACCGGACATAGTCTAGAGGTTTAGTAAAAAGATCAGCACGTTGAAGGGTAGTTTCTAGGTATTCAAGAGTTATAGATCCGTCGTCAACTAAGTCACGAATAAAGTGATGCCTGATGTCAATGTGTTTAGTACGGGAGTGTTGAACAGGATTTTTTGAAATATTTATGGCACTAGTGTTGTCGCAATAAAGAGTCATATTATGTTGAGGCAAGCCATAGTCGGTAAGCATTTGTTTCATCCAAAGGAGTTGAGTGCAGGCACTGCCAGCTGCGATATATTCGGCTTTAGCAGTGGAAAGAGAGATGGAATTCTGTTTTTTACTTAACCAGGCTATAAGATTATTTTCTACATAGAAACAACCACCTGAGGTGCTCTTACGATCGTCAACACAACCGGCCCAGTCAGCATCACAATACCCTGCTAAATCAGAGGTTGTATCGCGCGACATCCAGATACCATACTCTATAGTACCGTGAATATATTTTAAAATACGTTTTACAGCGGCTAAATGTGATTCCTTTGGATTAGCTTGATATCGGGCACACGCTCCAACACTAAAAGCAATATCTGGTCGACTAGCAGTAAGATATAGTAAGCTTCCAATCATACTTCGAAAGAGAGTTTGATCTATGTCTACTCCAGATGTGTCTTTTGTGAGTTTTAGTGTAGTGCTCATGGGAGTGCGTGAGTGTTTTGATGTTTCCGTTCTAAATTTTTTGATCAGATTTATGGCATACTTTGTTTGAGTAACAAAAATGCCAGTCTCAAGCTGTCGAATCTGGAATCCGAGGAAATACGACAGTTCCCCCATCATGCTCATTTCAAATTCTTTTTGCATAAGTGTGGAAAATTCATTTGCCAGATCAGGAGACGTAGATCCAAATATAATATCGTCAACATAAATTTGAGCAACTAACATGTGTTTATTATTGTGACGAACAAACAGGGTTTTGTCAACGCTCCCCCTAACAAAATTATTTTTTAGGAGATACTCAGTGAGTCGTTCGTACCATGCCCGAGGTGCTTGTTTCAAACCATAAAGAGCCTTATTCAAGTGATATACATGATCTAGGTTGTGAGGGTCTTCAAACCCCTTAGGTTGTGAGACATAGACGTCTTCTTTAATTATTCCGTTTAGAAACGCACTTTTAACATCCATTTGATGTAATTTAAAACCTAGGAAACATGCGATTGCTAACATAATACGGATAGATTCTAGTCTAGCAACCGGCGCAAAAGTTTCATCAAAATCAATCCCCTCTACTTGAGTATATCCTTGAGCAACTAGTCTAGCCTTGTTTCTAACTATTGTTCCTAGTTCGTTAGATTTATTTTTGTATATCCATTTAGTTCCGATTATGTTAGTGTGCTTAGGACGAGGAACTAGTTCCCATACATTATTTCGCTCAAATTGGTTAAGTTCTTCATGCATGGCGTTCACCCAATGTTCATCGCATAAAGCCTCTTTAATATTTTTAGGTTCAAGTGAAGAGACATAACAAACATAAGATACCTCATCGCGCAGTTGCTTTCTAGTTTTCATAGGTTCTGTTACCTTTCCCAGCACTTGACTCGTGGGATGGTGAAGTTTAACACGTGATGATGGCTGTAGTGTACCTTCTTCACTTCCTTTTTCTGACTCCTGGTCATTCTCTTCAATTTCAGTGTCATCCTTGACGCTTTCCTCAAGATCATCGGAAATAGGTTTGTCTCGTGGGTTTCCTGTATCTTGTTCAAACACTTGATCCAACAATTCATTAGTAGAACATGATTCTTCATTGACATTTTTTTCATTAACAATAACATTTATAGATTCCATAACAGTATGAGTTCGTTTATTGTATACGCGAAAAGCTCTGCTATTTGTAGCATATCCAAGAAATATTCCTTCATCACTGCGAGTATCGATTTTGCCTAGGTATTCTCGATCTCGCATGATATAACATTTACTGCCAAAATTTTTGAAGTATTTGACGTTGGGTTTTCTACCTTTCCATAGTTCATAGGGAGTGTGTTTGTACCAGGACGAAGATACACACGATTGATAGTATAGCAAGCAGTAAAGACAGCTTCTGCCCAAAATTTTAATGGAATATGTTTAGCATGAAGCATAACTCGAGCCATTTCTTGAATGACCCTATTTTTCCTTTCAACAACCCCATTTTGTTGAGGTGTTTTTGGAGCAGAAAACTCATGGCCAATGCCAAGTTCATCACAGAATACAGCAAACTCAATATTTTCAAATTCTCTACCATGATCCGATCGGATCCGAACAACAAATCCTATTTTGACATTTTTCTCGTTCTGTAATTGTTTGACAAGTGATTTAAAATTAGATAAGGTTTCAGATTTTTCTTTAAGAAATCTTACCCACGTAAATCTAGTGAAATCATCAACCATAACAAATATGTATCGTTTACCTCCTAAACTTTCTATTTTGGAAGGTCCCATGAGGTCCATGTGTAAAAGTTCAAGAGGTTTTTTTGTTATGTTACTGTTTATCTTCTTGTGTGGGGTTCTAGTTTGCTTCCCTAGTTGACAAGGTCCACATATTTGGTTCTCAAGATTCCCTAACTTAGGTACACCACGAACCAATTCTTGTCTAGTCAGGACAGATAGATCTTTATAATTGACGTGTCCTAGACGTTGATGCCAAAGTTCAGTGTCAGAGAGAAGACTGGAATTACAGTTTAATTCATTATTAGGTATAATCCCATAGCAATTATCAGAAGTACGCTTTCCATGCATGATTTCTTTTCCCGTATCATCACAGATGTAACAGTCGTGTCTAGAGAATTTTACCTCATGATTAGAGTCACACATCTGACTTATGCTAATAAGATTTGCTTTTAGACCATCGGCATATAAAACATCTTCTAACAATAAAGATCCAGACGTGCTGACAGTACCACGTCCTACGACTCGAGAAGTGTTTCCATCTCCAAAAGTAACTATCCCTCCATCATATTTTTCGAGTTTTTCAAATACCGATTTATCACCGGACATGTGTCGAGAACATCCACTATCAAGATACCACATATGAGTGCTTTTAGCCTTCAAGGCTGTGTGTGCAACACGGCAGGACAGTTCTTTTTTCTTAATCCATATGAATCGGGATTTTTTATGGGGGTTTGCCTGATTAGAAAGAGTACTCCATTTGTTTTTATGATATGTGGTAGTATTCTTTCGGTATTGAAAATCATGAGGGAAGCCATATAGTTTAAAGCAGTTAGGACGAATATGACCAGATACGTGACAGTGATGACATACAGGAATAAATTTTTTTGTGTTGACTTGATTCCTTTTATTTTTGTATTTCCTTTCACTTTCGTAATTACCGATGTAATTATTTTGATGATTTTGGTTTGTCACTTTCTTTGGCTTATTTTTAAACTGTTCATCAGAAGAACTGGTAGCAAAACCAAGACCGGCCCTATTGCTAGAAGATCTTTGCATCCCTAGAATATCATCTAAGCTCTTAGTTCCAGTATTCAATCGTTCAAAAACGGAATTAGCTTTGGCAAGATCAGTAGCTATGATTTCTAGTTCATCTTTAGATTTTTTGTGTAGGTGAGTGAGTTTTTCATTTTCGGCATGAAGTTTGATAACTTGAAGATTTAGACTATCTCTTTCCTTAGTGACTTGATTCAGGGCAATATTCTTATCTTCAAGTTGTTTCATTAAGATAGAATGTTTTTCTTCACATTTTTTATATTTCTCAACAAGTTTGAGATTAGTCTTGTTTATTTTATTACTTTCTTTGTAGATCAAGTTGTAAGCTTCAAGCAGTTCTTTGTAATTACAACTTTCTTTTTCCTCTTCACTCTCACTTTCTTCATCCGAAAAATCTTTCGTGTCAGACTTAGCATTAAGGGAGGATGTGAATGCAATATAATTCATATTATTATCAGTATTTTCTTCCTGTTTATCGGTGTCACTCTCATCATCCCAGGTAATATTAGCTTTAAAAGTGTTTTTCTTTTTTAATTTGTTAGCACATTCATGTGCAAGATGACCGTACCCATGACATTCATAACATTTGGGTCCAACAGGAGGACCTTTGATGATTTTCTTAGTCTTGACTCCAGATGAGTCTTCTTTAGGTTTAGAAGAGTGGCTGTTTCCTCCTTCATTAAAATTCTTCTTCTTAAATTTTTTTTAAAAATGTTTTAGTAAATAAGATCATGGCTTCAACGTCGTATTCTCCTTCACTGTCAAATTCATTTGTGAAAGTTTGAGAACTAGTGAAGGCTATAGGTTTAGTGGTCATTTTAGGTTTAGGTCTTTGAGGAGTAAGGAGAAGCATGTCTGCCTCATAGGTTTGAATAATGCCAACTACTTCTTCTACAGATTTTTCTTTTAGCTTACGTTTTCCTTCCAGCATAGTGACTTTAGTATTAAAACGTTCTGGGAGAGATCTAAGAATTTTCTTAATGACACAAAAAGGAGGAATAGGATCACCAAGGGTAGCACAGTTGTTTACAATAGATATGAGTCTAGAGTAAAACTGGGTGAAAGTTTCATCTTCATGCATACGAGTGATTTCAAATTCAGTAGTTAATCTTTGCAGTTTGGATTCTTTTACGATATCGGTCCCCTCATGACAAGTTAGAAGAATATCCCATGCCTCTTTAGCTATTTCACAATTAGCTATTTTTCTGTGTTCAGTCATATCTACAGCACTGAAAAGAATGTCAAGGGCTCTATTGTTAGCTTGAAGAGCAGATTTTTTAGCGATGGTGAAACTGGACAAGGGTTTACGTTCTACGACTCCCTCAGTGACAATCGTAGGATAGATATATTTATAAATGCAGGCATTCCAGATTTCTTCGTCAGCCGATCTCAGGATAAACTTTAATTTTGGATTTCCAATAATCGAAGTTGTCACTATCGAGAAGGGGCGTGCGGTTAGTGATATGATTCATGTTGATGTTAGTACTCATGATGACCCAGGAAACTATACTAGATGCAAGAAAGTATCCCGCTCTGATACCAATTGAAAAACGGTACTAACTTATTCTAGATATATCACATGCTATTTTAAGCGAGAATAAATAGCAACACACGCATATACGTGGAAAACCCCTAAAAGGGTAAAAACCACGGGAAGAAATCAATCACTATAATAACCATTGTGCGATTACAAAGAAACCTATACTTACAACTATGACTCCTCAAAGTTGTTCCCAGGTTGATTTGCCAAATCCACGTTCACCGCACCGTGACTGATTTACTTCCGCCTTGAATCTTCAAGTCTTACTTTGATTGAGAACATGAACTCACCATTCAGTTCTATTAGCCGTCGTATGCTCCAAAAACCCTGAATATATCTCTCTTCGTTCGTGATTTGCTCAGAACCCTAATCTAGGTTTTATAGACGAAACGTAACAGTCGCTTGAGCGACCAACATGTCGCTGGAGCGACTTCACTGTCGTTGGAGGGACTTCACTGTCGCTCGAGCGACTTTACATGAATAAAAACAAATAGAAATAAAATTGATTTCTTCCACTTGCCTAAACAGACTCTTTCTAGAAAATTAAAACAACATGTAATAAATTAATATGACGAGTGGCACAGTTGTTTTGGTAGATAGCCCGGAAGTTCCAATACAGTAGTGACGAGTAGGACGATGGAGCTTACATACCCTATAATATTATATTTCTTTATATATGTTGAAACTTATCTAGCTAGTAAACGGCTGGTTGGTAAAGTATTTTTCAAAAACTTTCTCCAGTTGCTAATCGTGTAATTTATACTCACTATTCCCTGCAATTTATTTCCCCCACGCCAGTTATTCTAATCCCAACAAAATTCAACTTATTTTATGAGCTAGTCCTCTAACTTTAGTATATTTCAACTTCCTGATTTTGGTTTGCAGAACTTTCACTTGCAGGTGCAATCTAGCCTGTATACCAATGTCTAAGGAGATTTGATCATTTACTTTTATGAAGATAAGCAAAAATCCGAGCATGCCTTACTTGAATTAATGAAGAAAAAAGGTATCTTTTGACATCATAAATTGCTTTTGATCAATAAATATTCTAGAATACTTGGAAGGACTTAATTTAAAGTGCTTTAGAAATGCTTAGATGATTAGTCAATTGTATTCAGTCAAATGTTCTACTTTGGGTCAGGTCTTGATTCTCCGTCTAATTTTGGGTTTCTTCGTTTTTGAAAGACAAAAATCCCTTCTGTTAAAATTCTAGGTCTATGTGCATTTCATTGTAGTCTGTATATGTAAATTGAATAAAATCGGGTCAAGAAAATCCATATTATACCATACCGACCGCTACGTATAACAAAATAGTACTCTTAACCTTATCTACATACAAGAAAGCTTACCGGATGATCCAGCCTGTACCTGGTGTTTATCGGCCTGTAAAAAAAAATTTTAAAATTTTCTTTATCAATTGTTGATTCTGTTGTAATAAAGTACGCATAGAATAGAGAGTTTGATGCAGGAGACATTACAAAATATGACTCACTAAAATAGAAAAGTGAGATTTTCTCTCCAATTTGGTACAAAAAAAGGGGAGACTGGTGTAGATGCTCTTAGTATATTTCGGCTTCTTGATTTTGGTTTTGCAAAATTTTCACTTATCAGTGCAATCTAGCCTATATACCAAACTCGAAATTTAAATTAGGACGGGGTGCTCTTTTCGTAAATTGGGCCAAGTTTGTCCTTTTCGTAGAAATCTTTTGAAAACTCAAAATTTATTGGCATATCTTGAAATAATACTTTTATTTATAATTGAGGCTTGTGAGGTTTCTATAAATATTTTAGTAAGAATTGTATAGTTCAAAATGTAGGGCGTGATATGTACGTATACAGAGTACATGTATATACATATATATGTATGTATAGTGGTAAATAATATTTTTGTTTTTATGAATAAAAATATTTTAGTTATACATATACAAATTTTCGTAATTCAAGAGTTCATTTGATATAATAAACATTAATATTTTCATTACTAAACATAAGTGTATAAGTGACCTTGTGGATTAGTATTTGGTTATTATAGAATAGGAAGTAGATTCGAATCTTGGTGGTACCATATTGTTAGTTTATATATTCTAGAATAGGTACTTGTTTTATTTGTTAGTTTTGTAACTCTAGACATCCGCATCAGCCTCCACTACAACAAAATTGATTTGTAATAATGAAACAATTTTGTAGCCAAAATTATATTTTTCGTCTCCAACCCATTAGGCGACGAAATTTTTCGTCACAAATTTTTGTTGCCTATACTTTCACACAAAAAACTCTTAGCGACAAAAAAAAAAGAATTCCTCGCCTAATATGTTTTTTGGCGACAAAATATTTTGTCGCCAATAGAATATATTTGGCGAGAAATTATTTCGTTGCCAATACCAGATTTTAGAGACGAAATATTTTGTCTCCAAAAAATACATAATCGGTGAGGAATTTTTTCTCGCCAATATCTGCTTTGGAGACGAAAGTTTTTGTCTCTATTTATAACTATTTCACAAGAAATTTATTTTTGTCATTAATAATTAGATTTGGCGACGAATTTTTTTGTCGCTAAATTGATTTCAACTACCAAAAAATACACTCACAACACCATTTTTTTTTCCTTCCCAAGTTTTGAACCTTAAACCTTCCACCCAACCAACACCTTATGCACACCCCTACTAACCACCGTACCAAGCATAATATTCATCAATTTTTTTACAATATCTAATATATAACATATGTTTAATATTTTTGTTCAACAAATAGATATTATACATAATTTTTTTTCTCTCTCTCCCTCTCTCTCTCTGTCTCCCCCACCCTTTTTTCCGTTCTCCTTTCTTCTTTCTTCTTTCTTCTCTCTCTCTCTCTATCACTATTCTAAATTTATCTCACTCATTTCTCTGTCCCTCTCTCTCTCCTTCCCTTTATATCACTACTTTAAACTCCTCTCTCTCTCTCTCTCTCTCTCTCTCTCTCTCTCTCTCTCACACACACACACACACACACATTTTTATCTTTTTATTTCTCTTTCTCACTACCTTAAACTTATCTGTCTTATTTCTCACCCTTTTCCATATCTATTTATTTTCTCTCTATTTCTTTCCTTTTTGTTTACGTTAAATCCTAAATCTATATCTCCCATCTCTCTCTCTCTCTCACCTCTCTTTTTTTCCTCTCCTCTCTCTAGATCTCTCTCTCTCCCTTTCTTCCTTTCTAAAATCTAATATCTTAAACCTTAAACATATCTTCAAGCTATCTCTTTATTTACTCCCTCTACCACTCCACTTTCTCTCTCCTCTCCATCTCTATTCTAAATTTTAAAGTCTAAAACCTAAATTTCTCACGCTCGCATCTCTCTTTTTCTCCACACTCTCTTCCATTTCTCTGCTCCTTTTCTCTTTCCCTCATTCTCTCTCTCTCTCATCCCTTTTTTCTCTATCCAAAATATGTTTAAAATTATAAATTTATCTCAAATCTATCTTTTTCTTAACACTCTTTCTCTCTCCCTCTCTCTCTCCCTCCCTTCCCATATATTTGTATTGTACGAATTGAACACGCGTATATGTACATATATATATATATATATAATAATATACATTTTTGACAACAAAATTTATCTTTATGTTAGCAATGAAATTATATTTTTCGTCCCCAAATAGCTACTTTTGGCAAGAAAATAATAGTTTCTCGCCAAAAATCTGTCGTTCAGAGATGAAATTTTATTTTCCTCGCCAAACGTATAAATTGGGTGAGAAAATATTATTTTTCTTACCAAAATTACCTATTTGGAGACAAAAAGGATAATTTACTGCCAAAAATACCTATTTAGTAAGGAAAATATGTTATTTTTCCCGCAAAAAATACCTATTTGGCGATAAAACATACATATTTTTTTTCGTTAAATAGATACTTTTGGTGAGAAAAAATTTTCTCGTCAAAGTACGGTAATTTTGGTGAGAAAATGTTTTCTCGCCAAAGTAGTTATTTGGCAAGGAAAATAATATATTTTTCCTCGCCAAATAGGTAGTTTTGGTGAGGAAAATTTTCCACGCCAAATAACCTTTTCCTCTCCAAATAGGTTATTTGGCGAGGAAAAGTTTCCTCACCAAAAATATTTTCCTCGCCAAATAGGTTATTTGGCAAGAAAAATTTTTCTCACCAAAAATCACCGCTAAAAGTACCGATTTGGCGAGAAAAAATATGTTATTTTTCTCACCAATAATTAAACTTTAAGTTTGAATAAGTATTTATAAGTTATTATGTTAATAACGTAATTTATTTAACACGGGAATTAAATAAAACTCTATAATTATTGGGGTACAAATGTAATTTCAAAAATAAGATAAATTTTGTGATTTAATTTACCACAGGGTAGTTTTGTAATTTTTTTAATATAAGGATAATTTTATAATTTTTCTAATACAGGGCAATTTGATAATTATAAAATAATATGGACTAAATCTACAATATAGTAATATATATACACACATACACACAAATAAATAATTAATTAATTTTTGGTGAGGAAAAATATGTTATTTTCCTCACCAAAAGTACCTATTTAGCAAGAAAACGTATATATTTTTCCTCGCCAAAGTATGGTAATTTTGGCGAGGAAAAATATGTTATTTTCCTCGCCAAAGATTAATTAATTATTGATTTGTGTGTGTGTGTGTGTGTATATATTACTATATTGTAGATTTAGTTCATATTATTTTATAATTATTAAATTGCCTCGTATCAGAAAAATTACAAAATTGTCCTTATGTAGAAAAAATTACAAAACTACTCCTGCGGTAAATTAAATCACAAAATTTATCTTAATTTTAAAATTACATTTGTACCCCGATAATTATAAAGTTTTATTTTATTTACGTGTTAAATAAATTACGTTATTAACATAATAACTTATAAATATGTATTCAAACTTAAAGTTTGATTATTGGTGAGAAAAATATATTATTTTCTTGCCAAATAGGTAATTTTGTTGAGGAAAATTTTCCTCGCCAAAGTATGGTAATTTTGGTAAGGAAACTTTTCCTCGCTAAATAACCTATTTGGCGAGGAAAATTTTCCTCACCAAAATTACCTATTTGGCAGGAAAGATACATATTTTTCCTCGCCAAATGGGTACTTTTGGCGAGAAAATTTTTCCTCGCCAAAGTACCTATTTGGCGAGGAAAATAACATATTTTTCATTACCAAAGGGGTATTTTTGATGAGAACAAATTTTCTCACCAAATGAGTACTTTTGGCGACGAAACTATTCGTCGCCAAAATGGTAATTTTGGCAAGAAAAAATTTTGTCGCCAAAAGTACCCATTTGGCGAGAAAATATTATTTTCCTCGCCAAACAAGGAAATATTAATTTTCCTCGCCAAATATGTACATTTGGCGAGGAAAATAATATTTTCTCGCCAAATGGGTACTTTTGGCGACGAAATTATTTTCCTCGCAATTGTGCTAAAAACGGCGACAAATTTATTTTTTTGTCGCCGTACATACCCATTTAGTGACAAAATTAAATTTCGTTTTCCACTTTTCTCGCCGCATATGGTTTTTGTTGTAGTGCTCCTCAAATGTGGTCCTTTCCTATTTTGAGGAGCAAATCCTCTTAATAATGCTCACATCAATCTCCGTATTATTTCTACCTACTTTGTAGAAGGAATAGTAACTCTCTAATTTTAGGGAGGAACTATTCACTCTTGCCATTCTATTTTTATTTTTTTTCATTTCTTTCTCTTCCCTTATAACATTTGAATTAAATATGAAAGGAAAAAAAGAACATTTTAACAAAATAGGCATAGAATATAGAGTTTGATGCAGAAGACATTACAAAATATGACTGGTTAAAATAGAAAAGTGAGATTTTCTCTCTAATTTGGTGCAAAAAATAGGAGGACTGGTATGGATGCTCTTAGTATATTTTGACTTCCTGATTTTGGTTTTGCAAAACTTTCACTTATCGATGCAGTCTAGCCTATATAACAAACTCGAAATGTAAATTGGGCGGGGTGCCCTTTTCGTAAATTGGGCCGAGTTTGTCCTTTTCATAGAAATCTTTTAAAAACTCAAAACTTATTGGCATATCTTGAAATAATACTTTGAATTTATAATTGAGACTTTTGAGGTTTCTATGAATATTTTAGTATGAATTGTTTAGTTGAATATGTATGTATACAGAGTACATGTATATACATATATATGTATGTATAGTGGTATATAATATTTTTATTTTTATTAATAAAAATATTTTAGTTATACATATACAAATTTTCGTAATTCAAGAGTTCATTTGATATAATAAATATTAGTATTTTAATTACTAAACATAAGTGTATAAGTGACCTAGTGGATAAGTATTTGGTTATTATAGAATAGGTAGTCGGTTCGAATCTTGGTAATACCATATTGTCAGTTTATATATTGTAGAATAGGTACTTGTTTTATTTGTTAGTTTTGTAACTCTAGAGCATCCGCATCAGCCTCCTCAAATGTGGTCCTTTCCTATTTTGAGGAGCAAATCCTCTTAATAATGCTCACATCAACCTCTGTATTATTTCTCCCTACTTTGTAGAAGGAATAGTAACTCTCTAATTTTAGGGAGGAACTATTCACTCTTGCCATTCTATTTTTATTTTTTTTCATTTCTTTCTCTTCCTTATAACATTTGAATTAAATATGAAAGGAAAAAAAGAACATTTTAATAAAATAGGCATAGAATAGAGAGTTTGATGCAGGAGACATTACAAAATATGACTTGTTAAAATAGAAAAGTGAGATTTTCTCTCTAATTTGGTGCAAAAAATAGGAAGACTAGTATGGATGCTCTTAGTATATTTTGACTTCCTGATTTTGGTTTTGTAAAACTTTCACTTATCGATGCAGTCTAGCCTATATAACAAACTCGAAATATAAATTGGGCGGGTTGCTCTTTTCGTAAATTGGGCCGAGTTTGTCCTTTTCATAGAAATCTTTTAAAAACTCAAAACTTATTGGCATATCTTGAAATAATACTTTGAATTTATAATTGAGACTTTTGAGGTTTCTATGAATATTTTAGTATGAATTGTTTAGTTGAAAATATAGGGCATGGTATGTATGTATACAGAGTACATGTATATACATATATATGTATGTATAGTGGTATATAATATTTTTATTTTTATTAATAAAAATATTTTAGTTATACATATACAAATTTTTGTAATTCAAGAGTTTATTTCATATAATAAATATTAGTATTTTAATTACTAAACATAAGTGTATAAGTGACCTAGTGGATAAGTATTTGGTTATTATAGAATAGGTAGTCGGTTCGAATCTTGGAAATACCATATTGTTAGTTTATATATTGTAGAATAGGTACTTGTTTTATTTGTTAGTTTTGTAACTCTAGAGCATCCGCATCAGCCTCCTCAAATGTGGTCCTTTCCTATTTTGAGGAGCAAATCCTTTTAATAATGCTCACATCAACCTCCTTATTATTTCTCCCTACTTTCTAGAAGGAATAGTAACTCTCTAATTTTAGGGAGGAACTATTCACTCTTGCCATTTTATTTTTATTTTATTTTCATTTCTTTCTCTTCCCTTATAACATTTGAATTAAATATGAAAGGAAAAAAAGAACATTTTAATAAAATAGGCATAGAATAGAGAGTTTGATGCAGGAGACATTACAAAATACGGCTCCCTAAAATAGAAAAGTGAGATTTTCTCTCTAATTTGCTGCAAAAAATAGGAAGACTGATATGGATGCTCTTAGTATATTTTGACTTCCTGATTTTGGTTTTGCAAAACTTTCACTTATCGATGCAGTCTAGCCTATATAACAAACTCGAAATGTAAATTAGGCGAGGTGCCCTTTTCGTAAATTTTACTCTCCCCACTAAACCATCGCTATGTTTTTACTCTCCCCACAACGGGATCACGAGTCACAAGCGACTCAAATTCTAATTAGATTGGCACCTGAGTAGATGACAATCACACGCCGCTTGAACCATCACTATGTTAGCGGCCATTTCTTCACAAATAAATTCAAGCTTCACTTTTTTCTCCATTTATAAATGGGTAAGGTCTCAAAAAATCCGCTCCAATATTAAGAATTCGGGGAGCGTTCGGCTTTACTCTTTTTGTAATGAACAAAAGCATAAAACACGCAATCATGCATATTACAAGTCCGACACAGAGCATTGAAATGATGAGAAATAACCAGGGGAAATAATAGCTGTGCAAGAGGAGGACAAATTTTAAACCATATAAATTAAGTAGATGAAATGCAAAGCAATTTTCAATACGTAATAAGGCACACAGAATAGTAATAATAATAATAATAAAGAGACACAGGGTTAATACCATCGAATACACAGAGCATATACTCCGCTATGCTTGAAGTATCAAATTTTGTTGTTCAACCTAATAGAGCATACGATCACTTTGCTTACCGAAAATGCCTCGACCATATGTTGATTTAATCATCTCCCAAAGTAGAGGAAACTGAAACGCTCCGAACAAGGTTGTAGGAATACCAGCCAATGCAACAACGGGTATAAGAACCCATGCCTCATTATTTCCAAACACAAGATAGAGTATGGAACCAAAGGATACCATCGTGGATAAGATGGACAAGAATAAGGTTACGAGACCGATAACTAACCTTTCGGGCAAGGTATGGAGGAAATCTTGTTCTGAATACCGAGAAGTCAGGATGAGCAAGAACATCAACACAGAAGTGATGGAGGAGAATAGGGCAAGCGCGTCAGATATGCCAAAAATTGCAAAGGCTTTTTGCTTATAAAGCAGCGGTTGGCCATTGTCATTGTTGTTTCCACCAGGTATTGTAATAGCAGCTGCGAAAACCATAGTGGCAATAAGAGCAGCAACTATAGTGCATGATGTGGCTGTATCTTTCATCCACTTCTCACCTTCCCTTATTAATTCTTGGTGTGTTTCAGTAAATACTTCTGCAGGTGTCATTCCATCATTGTTCCTTCTTTCTTTATGTCTTGGCAATGAGAATTTTTCCACTGCCTGAATCAACAAGATGCTTTTGGAATGACAAAACAATTTTTAGCATTAAACATAACCAAAGGTTTTGGAGTAGTCCCATTTAGAGACTTTAAGGTCTTATTGGACCTATTCTAGTCAAAATTCATGTTCATCAAATATATATCAAGACATGATCGCAAGACATCAATCTAAAGATAAACGAATTTTGATTTACTTTGCCATTGGTTTTTTTTAAGCCAAGTATTTTACAATCATGTATTTGTTTACATATGATTAATTGTTTATGGCTCCGCATGCCCTGATATTTCTGCAAGTTCTTTCTGGAAAAGCAATCATAGTTTTGGTGATGAATTTTTTTTTTTACGGTGGATTATGAACTAAAATTTATCTCCACTCAATAGTTCACATGACATTTTACATCCGCTTCATGGGTAAATTACATAAAACAAAAAAAGAAACATAGAAACACAAGAAAAAATTTATTTTGGCCGACAATTTTGAGAAAACTACAAATAGATACATATTTTGGAGTTTTTGATAGTTTGAAAGGGCTCTATCTCAAAAGTACTGAATTCTTCTTGAGACCGCTCGAGCAGCCTGACCTCGCTCGAGCGAATGCTAAACATACATAAATACAACAATCAGTCAGTCCTTCTTTCTCACCCACTTTCCTCCAAACCAACATTTCTTCTCTTTTTCTCTACCTCAAAAAGTTGATCCTACCCTAGAATTAAAGCATTCAAGACACGAATCGTCGTTAAGGCCTGGTTTTGCTTTATGATTTCTCATGTTTCTTGTGATATCTCATTGTTAAGGTGTGAATCGGATCCTAGGGCTATATTCTTGTCGACTTGTCATGCTAATTTGGGTTTCAGAAATTTTGATTGGCTGACCGTTTGATTTTTCTCTCTTTTTAGGAATTTGTATGTCTATCATCTAAATCTAAATCCCGTGTATCATTGTTTCTCACACTTAGATTATTTATACACACTTTATTTTAGCAAAAATGATCCTAGAGTTTCTGGTTGATGGTGTTTGATTTTGAACCTAGGGTTCCCGTACTGATGATTTCTATTAAGCCTACAGTTTTATTGCATATCTGTTAGGGTTTCTGTGGGGGTAATGATTTCTGATTGCAACCTAACCTACGATTTTTGGGAGTTCTATTTTCAAAACATTTGGTTTCTATTCACTTGATGGATCTTTAGGGTTTGTCATTTTGAGTTTCTCATTTAGGTTTTTGATTTTGTAGTTGCAACCTATGGTTCTGAGATACTTGCCAATGTTTGATCATAGTATGTGGAATAGAATTATCTTGTGGATTTTTTGGTTCAACAGAATATTTACTTCTAGGAACCCATGCATGACTGGAGAGAGAGAGAGAGCAGCTTCAGCTACAGACCACCCTACCACTACCCATCACCACCAACTTCCTCCACCTTCACCTCCACCACCTCCTCCTCCTCCCCCTCCAAAATACACCCATTACCTCTCACATCTATCTTCAACCTCTAAACAACCCATATATATATATACCTTTTCCTTACAAATGCATCACACAGAAACACAATCCCTACAACCTTGTAAAGTCTAGGGTGCCGGAGAGAGAGAAGGATATAGAGAATGAGAGAGAGGATAGAGACGGGGAGAAAGGTGGCTAGATTCTAGTCCACTGCCATAGCCTCTATAAAGGAAAATTGATAAAGGTTGCCAAAGGGGTCCATCAGCCTCTAACCACCCTTTTCGTCGATAACTTACCAGAGTACGCTGATAGAGGCTCGCTACAAAAGTTGTTCAACAAATATGTGGTGGTGCAGAATGTGTTCATACCCCTTAAGAGAAGCAAAGCTACAGGAGCACGATTCACTTTCTTCCGTTATGACTTCTCAGTCTCGGCGGATGTAGCTATTTCCAGGGTAAACGAACTATGGATTGAGGAGCATAAACTGTTGGTCAAACTGGCGGATCATGACAACAAATATGAATATAGGTGGAGGGATGCTTTTACAAACAAGGATATAAAAGGTGTTAACAAAGGGCGGAACAACAACCTACCGGGAACCAGCATGGCTCACACCACAACCACTGGGAGATCCTACTTACAAGCTCTGAAAGATCACCACACTCCATCTTCGTTGCCATTGGGGGTGCCCAAGGCTCTAACTTTCACTCCTAACGGTAATGAAAGTCTGTACAGAAGTGCGATGGGCACCAAAATCTTTACGATCTTGACTCAAAGAAATAAAGGCTGACTTCTCTACTCAAGCCTTCAAGACGTCTTAGTTAGAGATAAGGGGCCCAGAAAAGTCCTTCTCACCTTCCAGTCGATTCACCATAGGAATGGGTTTGTTGAGCATGAAGGAACTCAGAAGTGGTTCTCTAGCGTTTCAAAGTGGAACGACCAACAAGCAAGTTTAGAGAGATTGGTCTGGTTGGCTTGTAAAGGGTTCCCTATTAATGCTTGGAATACGGGTAACTTCATCAAGCTGGGTGAAACCTGGGGAGAGTTCTTAATGCTAGCTGATACAACCTTCAACCAGTCATCCTACTCAAAGGGATGAATACTCCTTGCAACCTCACGGAGGGAGGAGATCCATGAATGGGTGACAGCTTCAGTAGGAGAGATATCTTTTGACAATTAGGGTTGATGAACACCCTTATGATCCTACGATAAAGGAGCTGATACGGATGGCAAATAACACCATTAACGAGGAGGTAGCTAACAGAGGGAGGCCCAAGGCATAACCAAACGAGGAAGGAGACAACCCTGTGGCAGTACAAGTGGCACACAACCATACTACGGGCACTCATTTCTCAGATGAGCTGTCCTTTTTCCAAGTCGAGGTTGCAGATGTCCCAACGAATCCCCAATATCAGCATGTGGCAGGTAAAAAGAGAATAGACAGCAATGGACAGGAACCTATGGTGGCACAGCTGATGGGAAACCACATGGCCCAGGATGACGAAATCTCAGGGATTAGAGTTGAAGGGGACATCTCGGTTGCCTTCAGTAACCAATTACTTGGGCCCTGCACTGGGCTTAGAGGTGGCCTAACTTCAGCAACCACCTCAGTGCATTCTTCAAGAGCCCGATACCCTTAACTTTAACCCATCCACCATTCCGGGTATCAATATCCTTATAGACTTGAATAATCCCACGCATAGGAAAACTAGGTGGAGAATTCTCTCACAAATCTCTAACCTGTAGGCTCCCTCTAACCAACCCTTAGCAGACACAGCTCGTGCTGCCTCTGAGACCAACAGTGCATCATCCATTGAAGAGGAAATCATAGCAACTATTAGGATTGGAAGGATATTGGGTTTGCCTCTTAATGAGGCTGACAAAGAAATTTGGAACAAGATGATTGAGGTAGAAAAGGTGGAGTACTCAATAGCTAATGCTAATAGGAGGGGAAATGAGGTGTAGGCTGCAGCTTCAAGGGTTCAAACCAGGTATTCCTATTGTTTTTCTATATAAACTAATCTCATGGAATATTAGAGGAATGGGCAATGTCTCCAAAAGCAAAGCCCCCTCAAATCTGATTCTAGCCAAAACTCCGGATATGATTTTCATCCAAGAAACCAAACTACAAGCTTTTGATCAAGGAATGGCGAATAGGATGTTGAGGTCCTCTGAAGTAGAGTTTGTCTACATGCCTTCTAAAGGCACTTTTGGAGGCCTTATCTCAATGTGGAATAAAAATTCCTTTCAGTTGCGAATATATCATCATTAGAGGGATTCTATGTGGAATTTTGGACTGTATTCTGGTTAATGTCTATGTCCCTAATGATACTGCAATTAGGAGTGTTCTTTGGGGAGATCTAATTGCAGCGAAAGGCCACTCATCAATCCCATGGTGTTTGAGAGCAGATTTTAATGAAGTTTTATCCCTGGAGGAAAGGAAAGGGTGTTCGAGGCATTCAAGAGGTATGAGAGAGTTTTCAGACTTCAGTTAAAGGATGGACACCATGGATTTACCCCTACATCGCAGGATCTTCACTTGGTCCAACTTCCATTCTCAACTAGCCCTCTCTAGGTTGGATCATTTTTTGGTAACACCCGGGTTCTCTTCATCTTTTAACATTGTGCAATGGGGCCTGCCTAGACCTACCTCTAACCACTGTCCTATTCTGATCTCTGATGAGCACCTAGACTGGGGGCCCAAAACTTTTTATTTTATGGACGTTTGGCTGTCATCCAAAAATTGTATGAAGGTAGCTGAGGAGGCTTGGAAAAGTTGTGAAATAAAGGGTTGGTCAAGTTTCTGAATTTTAGGAGATTGTAGGCCATCAAAACTAGACTCAAGTTATGGAATAAATTAGATTTTGTGGACATCAACAGAAGAGTTAAAGAGGCTGAAGAATGGGTCCATAAAATGGACTTTCTAGGTGAATCAAGAAGTCTTATAATCATCAAGAAATAGAGGAAAGGGTTATGGCAAGAGCTGAGCTTCTCAAATCTTCAAAACTGGCTGAGGTGTATTGGAGGCAGAAATCAATAATTTCCTGGCTGAAAGATGGGGGATAGGAACACCAAATTCTTTCATCTTTCAGCCCTAAACCGTATGAGGAGGAACAATATTGTTTCTATCCTTGACTTGGGAGTTAATCTAGTGGACCCTAGTATGATCAAGGAGAGTGCAGCAAATTTCTTCAGCCAAAAGTTCAAGAAGCAGTATCTTCATAGGCCAAAAATGGAGGGGTAGTTCCATTCTTTTGTAAGTTCTGCTGAAGCAACATTCTTGGAAAGAGAATTCTTAGTGGATAAGATTGAACCAGTGCTTAATAATTGCAAAAGCAACAAGGCCCCGGGCCCAGATGGGTTCAACTTCAAATTTATGAAGGAAGCTTGGCACTTTATCAGATCTGAAGTGGTTTAGTTCTTCAAAGAATTCCATTCAGGAGGTAAAATTCTACAAGGGTTAAACTCTACCTTCATTACCTTATCCCAAAAATCCTAGGAGCTAATGATCTTAAGGATTTTAGGCCTATTAGCCTCGTAGGTTGCATATATAAACTACTTGCCAAGGTACTTACATCTAGAATTAAATCCATCATGCCCAAGATTATTGGGACTGTACAATCAGCATTCATTGGCAGGAGGCAAATTGTGGATGCTATTCTTATAGCCAACGAGATCATACACTGGTGGAAGGTGTCTAGGCATGAAGGAGTCATTCTTAAGTTTGATTTCGAGAAAGCTTTTGATACAGTAAATTGGAACTTCCTCCTTTCAATGATGGAATCCTTGGGATTTGGAGGGAAGTGGATCTCATGGATGAAGGGCTGCCTTACTTTTTCATCTATATTCATCCTTATCAATGGCTCTCCTTCTAGACAATTCAAGCCTTCTAAGGGTTTGAGGCAAGGAGATCCCCTATCTCCCTTCCTCTTCAATATTGTGGTGGAGGGCTTAAATATCCTTTTCCAGAGGGCTAGAGCAGTGGGTATTTTGAAGGGGGTCAAAGCTGGGATTGGAGGACAAACTATCAACCACTTACAATTCGCGGATGATACAATCGTGTGTGTTAACTACAAGCCAGAGGAGCTGATGACCATCAAAAGGATTCTAAGATGTTTCCATTTCATTTCCGGGTTCAAGGTCAACTTTCACAAGTCAGGGATATCAGGTGTTGGGAACTCTGATCAACAAGCTTAGGATACATCAGCTTCTATGGAATGCAAATGGGCCTCTGTCCCATTTCTTACCTTGGGATGCCTCTGGGTACCAATCCCAAAATTGGTATCCAATTATCGAGAAAACAAAGTAGAAATTGGCTAATTGGAAAAGGGGATTCTTGTCAATGGCTGGTAGGATCACTCTCATCAAATCCACCCTCTCAAACTTGCCTACATATTTTTTGTCCCTCTATAAAATCCCTAGAGCAGTGGCTAAACATATTCAGAAATTACAGAGGAACTTCTTATGAGGTGACAGTGACGATAGAAAGAGGTTACACTGTGTTAACTGGGAGTCCATTACAAGGCATAGGAATGCTGGAGGGTTGGGGATAAGAAAGCTAATCTAGCAAAATTTGGCTCTCCTCACTAAATGGTGGTGGAAGTTTAGCTCTAACAAGGAAGCTATGTGGACCTAGATTTTAATCTCCAGATATGGTTTTAACAACTTCAACTGGCTACCAGTTATGGGAAATAAGAGTAGCACTTCAACATTGCGGAGGGATATTTGTTTAATTGGAACTGGTAATAAGGATCTAGTACTCGGGAACTTGGTGCACCAAGGCTTCCAAATCGAAGTGCACTCTGAGGAGAAAACAAAGTTTTGGGAGGATCCTTGGTTAGGTGATGGGAGTTTGAGTCAATTATATCCTAGATTATACCTTCTTTCTGTTGGGTGGGTCCCTCCTTATTTGGGGGATCCCACGTGTCTTTTTTAAGGCCACTCTAACTTTTGGGGTCACTTTTGTGATTTATTTAATTGCCAAGGAGAATCAAGTAATTTTTCCTTAGCCTTTTCTCAAAGTCCAGATTGTTCCTTTTTGTGGGGCTTTTGGTGTGTGCCTTTTCCACTTCTACCTTTTTCGGCTGAAGGGTTTAAAAAAATACAGAGAGGTGCAGAAAATTGTGGAGGGTTTTGGTTCAACTTCAACTCAAGATTGGTGCATCATTTCTACTCCGATTTTGACAAGATTTTAGTATGTTTTTCATCTCGACGAGCTCTACATTTTGATCGGAGTGGATTGTTAAGTTTCTCCTTGGGTCTATTAATTTGGAATACCCTCATTTGGTGAGATCCAAACTTGTACTTTGTTACTTTCGTTACAATACACCTTAGGGTGACTTGTGAGATATTTGTATCTCTTGTAAACTTTTGTTGCTAGTCGAATTGGACTTCGGTCCCGTGGATGTACCTCAAATTTTTTTGGGGGAACCACATAAAAAGAGACAACTTGTGCATTTTCTAATTCATCCGCTGCGGTATTTGCATTTTCTTTCGTGATTATACTTGTGGGATTTGGTGCTTTTATCCCAACACTTTCTAGCCAAAAAGGTAAATTCATATCAAAGATGGGCATGGATGGAAATCATGGCCTTTGGAATCTCACGTTCAGGAGGGAGCTCTTTGTGTGGGAAGGACAGCTGTTCTCAGATATGCAGACCCAGATTATGGGGAAAGAACCTATTGAGGAAGATCAGGACATCATGGAGTGGACCAAGGACTGCAACTTCTCTGTTTCTTCAACACATAGAAAATGGGAGGACCTAATGTACCCAGCCCAGATTTCTATAGCCCAAATATGGAAGAACAAACCCCCCCCCCCCCCCCCCCCCCCCCAAAAGTTGAATTACTCATGTGGAGGGCTACTCGCAATGCCATCGGTGTCAAAACAATCCTCAACTCCAAAGGTATTTCTAATTTTGGAGATAGAGGTTTGCATTTGTGTATAAGAATAGACTCTTATAGGTACTCAAAATTTGTGTATAAGTGTAAACCATTAAAAGTACGTTTGAACGGTTAAAATTTGCACGAATTGTTCTCTAGAGTCTTAACTCAAACTGTAGAGAAGCCAAATCCATTTGGAAGGGAAAAACTAACCTTGAACCATTGCAATTCTCGTTGCATTTGTAGAATTGGACCAACGACACTAGCTCTGAGACGAATTTGTTGTTGATGGCCCAGATGTCCAGCCAAATGTAGAGTATTGTTTCCCAAACTGTCTTCTCTTGCTATAAATTGTAGACCATCATCAACTTGATATACGAGATTGAATATACATTCACGACGCCACACAACTGCATATTGAAGTATGTTTAACTGGTTCACGTTTTGAAAAAATAGCGCCAAAGGGTATGACGCTACAATCTCTTCAACAACTTCAGGAATCCCAGCATACGCTGCTTTGGACAATGCTGGCTTAAATATTCTTTCCACTTCGGAGATACTTTCTACTTTTGCGAATTCCCTACAAAGTGATTTGAGAAGCTCACGTGCATGATGGTGCATCAGTTTTTGTTCTCGCAACCGTTTGATCTCTGGCACTGTTTTTGAAAATTATCATCTTTATAAGGATGCTATAAATTAATCTGAACAAAAATTCTCTACATACTGATTTACTTGTTTTCTACTACTAATGAGACCTTTAAGAAAATGGTTTATGCTTCTAAACTTATAATATCATTTATATGCAATATTGATCTTGTTTTGATAAATCTCAATTAGTTCTATTAAATGAAGTTTTAAAAATTATAAAAAAAACAATATAAATTGTAAAGTTTAAATAATTTTTAAAAGCCACAAACATCAGAATTGGACATACAAAATAACTGGAAGGAGTACTACTCTAACATGAATTAACCGTTATATATTCCAAGAGCAATTCCTACCAAGCTTTTCAGCGACTTCCCAAAACATGAAATGCAATCTTTGCCTCACTGCACAATGAGAGTTAACCAACACTCAATTGATTAAGTATTCATGTCTAACTGAAATCAACAATTGAAACAAAATAGGAAGAAGCCACTAGATGCACACGAGACTACCTTCTTTGTTACTTTGGGGTGTGTTTGGTCAAAAGTTTTTGGTATCAAATTATTTAGAAGCACCTAGCTAATCTCTACTCAATACATATGTGTAGACAAAATATAGCCTCTCATATCACCATGATCAATTCAAATTATAGGTGTAAATTGTGTCGGCCTAGCAAGAGCAGAACACAAGCACAACACGACACATGTGAGGATCCAATTCTTTTTGGTTCTTATTTGATGTTTAGGACGTTGATTAGTGCGTGTTATTTTCGTAGAATATTAATTTTAGGCTCTGGTGAGTTAGAACTTGACACTAGGAGCTTGTTTTGTGCACTTTAGGGAGAGCAGGGGTATTGGGGTCATTTGGCTAATCCAATTCGCCTTTACATCAGATTTTTTTGAAGTTTAGACACAAAAATATCTAAAGCTCTCAACTTGCTCATCTCTATCTAAACCCAACTTTCTCCCTCTCAAGCCCTAGCTTGAATCCTTGATCAAAATCCCATATCTCTCAAATTTCTTCTTGAATCTTCATCATCCCATCATCCTCGGTTGATACCCGGAGTGGGAGCAAGCGAAATCATTTGGAGGTTACCATTTGGAGCACACTGCCATTAGAGCTTCAGAGGAGTCATTTGAAAGCTTAAGATCCATCTTGTAGACTTTGAGGTAGGTATATATTGTAAAGACCCGAAAAATTTTGAACTTTTATATTAATATATGGTTGATGAGTATTATTAATGTGGAGTATGTGAAAATTGGTGTAATAACATAATATGGGGTCAATGTGATATAACATGGTAACTTTGGGGGCTTGTGGTAGCATGTTGTGAAACCTAGGGGTGTGAGTGTAATTTTGGCTTATGAGATTATAAAATATCAGAATTGGTTTTTTTTACCAAAAACACAAAAACCCATCTCTTTTATCTCTCATACGGTTGCCCTCTCTCAAAACCCATCCGAAAATCTTACTCCAAAGTTCGATTCCTTCAAGATCCTATGTATTTCTCTCACCTTTGGTTGATATCCAGTAGTCATTCGCGTGCATTTGCTTGGAATGGGTGTTTTTGAAGTTTTTCTTGCATTTGGAGTTAGGACTTGGAATTGGAAGCTTGATCTTTACATCTAAACGTTGAAGTAGGGATTTTTCACTCCTATTACATGTATAGGACTTGATTTGTTTGCTATTTGATGTCTTAAAATTGTTTTGAAAACCCTTGGTTCAAGAATTGAAATCTGTTGAAAATACTTTTGTTCGTGCATGATGCACCAGTGCCTTGGTTTTTGATGCACCGGTGTTAATTACTTGTAGTATCTTGGCTTTTGGTACTTCCACTAGCGTCAAGATTTTTGTTACACTGGTGCCCCCCTTCTTAGTATCTCAAATTTTGAAATTTGTATACTTACACCGGTGCCTTGATTTTGGTTACACCAGTGCCTCTATCTTGCAGCATCTAACTTTGTATACTTACACCGGTGCCTTAATTTTGTTACACCGGTGCCTCTACCTCGCAGTACTTTAAACTTCTATTGGTGCAACCTAAGCACCGGTGCCTTATTTTTAGGCACACTAGTGCCTTGAACTTTAAAATTTTTCATTTATTTTACCTTGCTTGGACACTTATTTTGGTGCATTCTTTTATTTGGATTGTAGCCCTGTGAGCTCTAGAACTTACATTTTTTTGGACTCAAAATGTTGACTTCCATTTATGATTTTAGATCATGTTAAGCATTGTACCATGTTATTATTGAGAACAAAAGCCCTCCAAACTTTCTTCTTTGAAAGGACTTGAATTGGTGATTTTTTTTGTTCATTTAATCGGTGCCCTTGGTTATTGGACATTTGTATTGTCTAGTGCTTGCATTTGTATCTCCCTTACATTACATTGGTGCCTTAAACCGTGAACTCTTCTCTTATTTTGCGCTGTTCAGGCACTTGTATGTGTACTCTTAGTAAGTCTTGGACTTCTTAGGAGTTGGTATCTAATCCTATTCCTTGGTGTTTAATTTGAGTCGTTTAGAACTTCTTAACTACTTTGAGAATGTAGGATGATTGTCTTATAATGTTGGTGCCTTAACTGGTGTTTTCCTATTACAGTTCAAGGTGGGGGGGGGGGGGGGGTGATGATTTTGATTTTCTAGAAGTAGATGCTTGTGGTAGGTCTGGAGGTATTCTTTGTATATGGGACACATCTGTACTCAAAGTCCTATCTAGTTGTGCAACAAAGAATTTTATTATTTTGGAGGTACTAACAACTGCAGGTTTCCATGGAGTTTTGGTCAATATTTATGCTCCAAATGACGTTCTGGACAGAAGAAGTATCTGGGAGTCTATTGTCAAGCTCAAATCACACTTCAATCATCCTTGGTGCATGGGTGGGGACTTTAATGAAGTGACAAAAATGGGAGAAAGAAAAGGGTGTATAAGGAGAGATAGGGGCATGAAGGATTTCAACAACTTCATCGAGGCAATGGAATTTCTGGATCCACCAATGCTGGGAAGAAGGTTCACATGGGCAAGTGCTGATGCCAGTTCCAGATGGAGTAGATTGGACAGATTTTTAGTTCATCCTGATTGGTTAGAGAAGTTCAAGTTCAAGCAATGGGGTCTTAACAGAATTATGTCTGATCATTGTCCAATTGTTCTTAAGGAGGATATTAGGAACTGGGGTCCTACTCCTTTTAGATTTTTCAATGCCTGGATTCTCAACAAGAATTTCATGAACACAGTCAAGGAAGCTTGGGAGGGGAGTCAGGAGGGAAGATGGGCTGGTTTCAAGTTGTTTCATAAGTTGAAGGCCACTAAAGAAGTCCTCAAATCTTGGAGCAAGAAGGAATTTTCAAACATCAAAACCAGGATGGAGAAGGTAGAATCTGTAATTGCCAACTTGGAATCAAAAGGGGAAGGGGACTCATTATCATCCGAGGAAGTAAATGTATTACTAAAGACAAAGAAAGAGTTTTGGGATTTAAGCAAGGCAATGGAGTGGATGTGGTTACAAAAATCTAGATTGACTTGGAGCTTGAAGGGGGATAAAAGTACAAAGTATTTCCATTTGATTGCATCAGGAAGACAGAGAAGGAATCTACTCAACTCTATTAACATCAGGGGAGTGGAATTTCAAGATCCTAATCTGATTAAAAAAGACATTTTTGATCATTTTAAGGCGGCATACAAGGAGAGTTGGAGTATAAGACCTCATATGGAACTTGATCATACGCCAAGAATTAGTCAGGATAGGGGAGACTTAATCACAGCAGTTTTCACTGAGGAGGAGGTTTGGGGAGCAATATGCAAGTGCGATGGGAATAAGGCTCCGGGTCCGGATGGGTTTAATATCTTATTTTTCAAGAAATGCTGGCACCTTGTCAAAGAGGATGTGCTCCAATTCTTCCAAGAGTTTGATCAGAATGGAAAATTAGTAAAGGGTCTCAACTCGGCATTCCTTACCCTGATTCCAAAAGTTGAAAATCCAACCTCAATAGGAGAATTCAGACCTATAAGCTTGATTGGGAGTGTGTATAAGATTCTAGCCAAGGTCCTAGCAAGAAGGTTAGCCCAAGCACTACCCCAACTAATTGGAAAATTTCAGTCAGCTTTTATTGGAGGCAGAGGGATCCAAGATGGCATTCTCATTGCCAATGAGGTGGCAAATCATTGGAAGTTTAGAAGGAAGAAAGGAGTGATCATTAAGATAGATTTTGAAAAAGCCTATGATAATTTAAATTGGAATTACTTGTTGACTCTGATGACAGACCTAGGCTTCCCATCGAAGTGGTTACAGTGGATGAGGGAATGCCTATCTACCTCTTTCCTCTCAGTATTAGTTAATGGATCTCCCACCCCTGAATTCAGAATGGAAAAGGGAGTTAGACAGGGAGACCCTTTATCCCCATTTCTCTATATCCTGGCAGCTGAAGGCCTAAGTCTACTTCTCAATAGGGCCAAGGAACTCCAACTCATTAAAGGGGCAACTCTAGGCCCGCTTTCTGGTAGTATTTCCCACCTTCAATTTGCGGATGATACTATTCTCTTTTGTGAAGGGGAGATTGAGGAAGTCATCAATATCAAGAGGGTCTTGAGAGGCTTTGAAGTTATCTCAGGGTTAAAGATTAACTACCTGAAGTCAGCAGTATGTGGAATAGGCAGAGATGCAGAATTTATAAATGAATGTGCGAAGGTCTTGAGGTGCAAAAAGGTTTCCCTACCTTTTACTTACTTGGGTCTACCACTGGGGGCCAGCATGAGCAGAACCAATACTTGGAACCCCATTTTGGAAAAGATCAGGAGGAAATTAGCAGGGTGGAAAAGGAAGTTCCTATCCTTTGGCGGTAGGCTAACACTTATTAAATCTGTTCTATCCAGCCTTCCCATCTATTATTTATCCCTTTTCCACCTACCCTCTAAAGTAGCCAGGGAGATTCAAAGAATTCAAAGAAGTTTTTTATGGGGTGGCTCAGAGGAGGTGAAGAAAGTGAATTTGGTCAAGTGGAGCAGAATAACTTGCAGTAAAGAGCAAGGTGGTTTGGGAGTTAGAGACATCAAACTCATGAACTCTGCACTACTGTTTAAATGGTGGTGGAGATTCGCAAAAGAAAGAGACAGCCTTTGGAGACTAGTGATATGCGACATCAACAACCTACACATTGACTCCTGGCATCCTAACGAAGGTGGTGTTCTAAGAGGTTCACAAGTTTGGAGAGGCATCACAAAATTACAGTCTAAGGATCCTGAAGCATTCCATATCTTTATGACCAATTTGAAGATTAAGCTGGGGAATGGGGAAAGAAGCAGATTTTGGTCTGATCCTTGGTCTCAAAATAGGCAACCCCTAAAATATCAATTCCCCAGATTGTTCCAAGTGGTGGTGAATAAAGAGGTAAACTTAGCCTCAATATTCAATGCTAATTCTTTGGGGGAAGGTATTAGATTCAGAAGACAACTCTACTCATGGGAATTATAAGAATGGAACGGATTACTCAACTTTTGGAACGCCTATCAGTTTCAAAGAGTGGCTGGCCCTGATGAAGCAGAGTGGAATTCTAACCTGGGAAATGGTTACAGTGTTAAGGCCATGTGTAGTTTGAGACAGCAATCCAGAGGGCAAGCTTCAACATCATCCCCAATTTCCCCACCTAGGTGTGTCTGGTTCAAAGCTTGCCCTCCAAAAGTGCAACTTTTTGGGTGGCTAGCGTGGCTTGGTAGAGTGAAATCCGCAGATCTCCTCAGGAAGTTGGGTGTTCTAAATGTCCAAAACTCTATGTGCAAATTTTGTCAGAAAGCGGTGGAATCCCAAGACCACATGCTCTTGCATTGTGATCAGGTGTGGAAAGTGTGGGGAGTAACCCTTTCATGGTGGGGTTTGTGTTGGGCCACTCCAATCTCAATAAAGGAACTACTAACATGGTGGTCAGGGTGGAAATTCAAACCTGGGACAGATGCGGTGATCAAGGCGTTGTGGATGGCCCTACCATCGATCCTCATCTGGACGTTGTGGAGCCTTCGCAACCATATTTTGTTCAATGGTGGTAGCCCGAAGTGGGATCGCTTTGTAGAAGATTTGAAGTTTCGGTGGTGTTCATGGGTGTTGAATCATCATCAGCAAGCCTCATATCCGCTCAATTCCATTATCTTCAATTTGGAAGGATTCCTTCAACAGCAAATCTTTGCGCGAAGCCTCTGAACTCGATCTAATAGGAGGAAGAAAAGGGCAGGAGTTGGAAAGTCGGGAACCAATGGCAATTCATTGTCATAGAAGCTCAATGGGTGAAATTGGAGGAGATAATCAGGACCTTTGCGTGTGAATTTGGTGGAAAGTGCTGGGTAAACATCCTAGGGTTTTGATTCTCAATCTCTGGGTGTGCTATGCGTTTTTTGGTAGACGTATTGGGTGTTTGTAATTCTGGGTAAGGATATTTGATGCAGTAGGTTGAGGGTCGTTTGGTACTTCACCAACCTACATTTATGTACCAAATATTCACTCTTTATAATATTAATCTTTGCCTTTCAAAAAAAAAACTGGTGTTTTCCTATTGTCTTGGACTTACGTCTCTTAGCTGTAGTCTTTCTCAAATCTTGCCTTTCTTCGAAGAATGAGTCGGTGTGTCTTCAACCTTCGGCTGGTGTCCCTCGTGATCGATTTGTCTCATTTTTTGAATTTTAAGAGTTGACGTCCTATGATATTTCTAAGATAAATTAAGACTTTGTGGCCCGTCGTTAAATGAGAACGAATGATACTAATTTCATAATTCACCTTAGTGTTTTGTTATACATGATGAATATTATGGAGCCTATGATGTAGGATGATATTTGGATATAGAAGAATGTTAAATGTCTCAGGGCTATTAAATGTTGGTTTATGATGATGATGTTAGGGTTCATTGAGCCATTGTGACACACATGAATGGGAATTGATTGGGACATTGTGGTATATCTTGAAACAAGAATGGTTAACGTCGAATATGAATTTTATGTCGGTGATAAAGCATGCTAGACGGTACATTTGAAATATATGATTTACCTTGGCATTTGATCTTGTTAGATAATGGCCACGAATTTTATGATTTTATTTAATTATTGAATGATACGAGATAATGGATATAGAACCTGTGATGCACATAAACATTGAATTGAAATTCCTTCGGGGGTGCCATGAATGATTTTGAACTGGAATTACTTCGGGGGTGCGAGGAATGATTTTGAATTGTAATTCCTTCAGAGGTGTCAGGAATAATTTTGAACTGAAATTCCTTCGGAGGTGCAAGGAATGATTTTGAATTGAAAGTCTTTCGGGGGTGCCATGAATAATTTTGAACTAGAATTCTTCGAGAATCCTAGGCTGATATGTACTGGTCCCATTCAAAAAAATACCAGGAATGACGCATTGACACATAATGAAAATATTATTGATGAAACACGTGATTTATGAAATCATAAATGATAAATTGAGGATCCATGATATATTGTGAGTTGTTTATGCACCTTTATTGACTTATTATCATTTTCGAGTACTTTCTCTGTAAAGACCCGGAAAATTTAAAATTTTTATATTAATGTTCGGGTTAATAATCTTAATTAATGTGGAGTATGTGAAAATTGGTGTTAAAACATGATTTGGGGTCAATGTGATATAAGGTGATAACTTAGGGGGCTTATGGTAGCATGTTGTGAAACCTAGGGGTGTAAGTGTAATTTTTGGGTGTTGGGTTTGGTTGATAATGAGACAAAACATATTTAGGTCCAAAACAAACCCATTTCTCCCTCTTCTCTCTCATACGGTTGAACCCTCTCTCAAAACCTCATCCGAAATTTTGCTCCAAACTTCGATTCCTTCTAGATTCTACGCATTTCCCACACCCTTGGTTGATATCCGGTGGTGGTTTGCAACCATTTGCTTGGAGGAGGTGTATTTGGCCTTTTACATCTTTTGGAAGCTAAAGCTTGAAGTTGGAGCTTTGATTCTTGAACCCGGAAGTCGAGGTAGGGATTTCTCACTCTTATTATGCGTATAGAACTTGATTTGGTTGTCATTTGATGCTTTGATGTTGAGTGGTAAAGCCCTAAGTTCATCCTTGAAAATCTGTGAGAAATTGCCTTTGTTCGTACTCGATACACCGGTACCTTGTTTTGGTGACACCGGTGTCATTTGTTCTCTGTATCTCAGATTTAGTGCATGACACCAGTGCCTTGATTTTGATACACCGGTGCCTCCCTTGAATTTGTTCTCTGTATATCAGACTTTGTACTTGACACCGGTGCCTTATTTTGGTGACACTGGTGTCTCCCTTTAAATTTTCCCAGATTTTAGACTATACACCGGTGCCTTGTTTTGGTGACACCGGTGTCAATTGCTCTCTGCATCTTGGTATTTGACTAAGCACCGGTCCCTTATTTTTGGGCACACCGGTGTCTTCTCCCTTGAAACTTTCCATTATTTTGGCTATGCTTTTGGCACTTGTTTGACGCATTCTTTTGTCAAAATTAGAACTCCGTGAACACTTAAACTTACTCTTCTTGGACATTAAATGTTGACCTTTACTTATTGTTTTGGATCATGTTAAGCATTGTATCATGCCATAAATGAGAACATATGAAGTGAATCATGTGACACACTTTGATATTGAACTTAATGGATGAAAGTGATGAACTTTATGACTTGTGTACACATTTTTACGACACGAACGTTACGAGACACATGACATATGTGGACAATGTACTGGAATGCCTTCGGAAGTGCCAGGAATGTACTGGAATACCTTCGGGAGTGCCAAGAATGTACTAGAATACATTCGGGAGTGCTAAGAATGTACTGGAATGCCTCCGGGAGTGCCAGGAATGCCTTCTTGAGTGCCAGGAATGACATCTTGACACTTAATGAGGACAAATTGGTAACACACGACACTCGTGGATTTGAATTGAATGGATTAAGAAACCATGGTACACAATAGAGTTATCTATGCTAACTCTTGATCGAATATTGCTTTCATTTAATCTATCTCTCTTTGTGTTGATATAAATGTTCGTGGGACACCTCATATCATGTCATATGCATGTAATACTTGTGTAGACCTTCCTACTGGGCTGTCGAGCTCAACCCTTCTTTCTTTTCAGGTACAACATTGGAGTGATAGCATGGGGTGCTTGGCATGTGTGGATCGACATGCATATTTTGAAAGCTACATCGGATGAATTGCTCAACATCTTTTATTTATAATTTTTGAAAAGATGTAATGTAATTCATACCTTATTTATTTCGGTTAAAATGATGTAAACTACTTAACTCCTTTTTGGCTTTGGAGATGATGATCTTTGGTCGAAGCGACCACTTTTGTAATGTATTTCAAACTTATTCTGATTTACTCTATCATCAATGTACTTTTTGGGAAATTTGGTGAGATTGTGAGTCCTTATTAATGGTAAATGTATTATTTACTTATGTTAAAAATTGAGGGCGTGACATTCTCTCTTGTATAGATATTGATGTTTGTATGGCTTATTATATCATTTCACATATATGTAATACATGTATAGACTTTTCTATGGGGCTGTCGAGCTCAATCCTTCTTTCTTTTCAAGTACAACCTTGGAGTGATCATAGCATGAGATGCTTAACATGTATGGATTGACATGAATACTTTTGAAAGCTGCATTTAAAGAGTTACTTAACATTCTTTATATTTTGTTTTCGAAAGGATGTATTGTACTCGTACTTTATTTATTTTAATTCAAATGATGTAAGCTACTTAACTGCCTTTTTGATTTTCGAGATAATGATCATTAGTCGAACCGACCTCTTTTGTAATCCATTTCAAACTTTTTTTTTTGAAAGGCCATTTCAAACTTGTTTCACTCTAGCTCTCATTAATGGACATTTTAAAAATTTAGGTGAGATTGTGAGTTTTTATAAATGGTAAATGTGTAATTTTATTATGTTTAAAATTAAGGGCGTGACATATATTACCTTGTTTCGATGCTTATAAGTGTTATTTGTAGTTGAAATACTTGATCTAGACATGTTAGAGTATTTTTGGTTCGAGTTCTATCTTTGCCAGAAAACTCAGAAATCACTATGGTTGCTCGAGCGACCTTCACCTTACTCGAGCGATGTGTGAAAACTTAGAGTCATTCTAGCGACCTTACCTACGAACCTTACTGGAATTTTGGTAGCTCGAGTGACTATGCTTGTTTTAGGAATTTTTGGTAACGTGTGGAATGGTTTCTTTATGGTTTTGGGCCATTGTCAGTACTTTATATCATGATTATGAGAAAGGATGCTTGTTTATAATTAGCACATTGTCTGATCGTTAATGTTAAATACGGGAATGGTTATATAATGAGATGATGAACGATGACACATGAAAAAATGATCACACCATGTTGAACGTACTAGACTCCTTTGAGAATGCTAAAAATAGACTAAACTCTTTCAGGAATGTTAGGAATGTATTGAACCCCTTTCAGGAAAATGCCAAAAAATGATGACACAATTCATGTAAACAGTGTTATGAGGAGAATTATGAGTTGTTCGACTTGCTAAAGCGTTGAGGAAGAAATTGACTTTATGATTGATTAGTTGTTCAAGTATTCATCTTATTCCCTCATTATGTATGCGCTTGGTCCTCCTTTTATTAAGTGCTAAATTGATTTGACATCCATATCATGTCATACAGGTATAAATATTCCTACTGAGCTTGTTGCTCATTTCGTATTTCATTTGAGGTACGATAACATAGCAATAGGTTGGTGAATATGGCATGCTGGGCGTATGCATTCTGAGAACTTAGTTGTAGAGTTATCCAACATCTTATCATCAATCATTTTTGTGAAGATGTAATATAACTCTATTTGAATTCCATACTTTGTTGTAAACTATTGAAACTCTCATATTTTGTAAATGACCTCCAGTGTTGAGATGGCTTATTTTGTAACTTTTGTGTTGATGGAACTCATCGGAACATTATGAATGGACTATTTGGGACGATTATCTTATATTGTGAGGATTTATTTTATCATATCTTTATATTTTAAAGCTTATTGAAATTGAGGGCTTGACAACACAACAAAAACAAAGATAGGAGTATGATTTTGTGCCTCATTTGCCCAAAGTATTTGGAGAATGTATGTATTGGACTTCAAATTTTAGGGGCGAATTTCATTACTGAACATTTTTCTAGCTTGCACAGATATAGAGAATCAAACTTATAAGAAGTTCAAATGACTATTAGTAGTGAGAAATATATTGTCTTGTAATTCTTACTTTTAACTTATAAATATCAACAATGCAAATGATTGATAACAGAAATGTGTTTACGTAATTCTTTTATTGTATTACGATTTCTTACTTATCAAGAATTATTCTTAATTTATCGTGTTAATAGTAACGTAATAAGTTTGAAAATTCTATGTTTCAATACCAAAAAATATTGTCTATAAATATCTTCTCTCCGCTTGGCTTTACAAGACCCATTATGGCACCAGCACTGACACGATGGGTATGTTGTAGTGCATTCTTATACTAGTGCTGTGATGTAGCCAAACGATGTAATTTTACTCACATTTAGAATTATTTTGGGACTTGGTATTATTTCACTAGAACATCTTCAAACGCATGACTCATGCACAAGCATGACATAGCAACACTTGTGGTGTGCTCAAGAGCCAAGCCAGGCTTAGAATTTTCTAGCATGGCACGAGAATTTTAAGGGAAAATTTTGGTTACTGTACTTTGATAATTTTTTATTCTCACACACTCTAATTCATTATTAGACACATATCTTGCTTAAACTTTCAACTACAATGAGAATTCTTACGGTGTTAAAAAAAAACTATAAAAATATCTAAAATACCAAACCCATTATTAGTCACTCTTGCTTTTTTTTTTTTTTTTTTTCGCTCCCTTTAGGCTAAACAATATGACTAAACCCTTTAGCTTCAAGACCTTTATCTCACCATATCCCCCTCAACCTCCTCCGCTAGAACCAAGAACTATCTTCAAAATCTCCATTATTAATTACTGCCACCGACACCTGTAATCACATGGTGTGAGACGATGTTCAAGAACGAATTGATTTGGTTATGATGAAGTTCTTTTGAGTTTTGAGACCTAGAAGTCCTGAAACTAGGATGACTGCTAGCCGCAAATGACTAGTTCTTATAAGCTCTCCTATAAGTTTAATGCTTTCGCTGTTCAAAAAAAATGTATAACACCTCCATTCTCAACCCTAGAAATTGAATCTTCTCAGCAAGCACAAAAGATGGACCCAATTTGTGCTTCAGAGTTCAACTATCATCCAATCTATTTTTTGTGGGCATATTTGTACGTCTACATATACAACACACAGACACACACACCACACAAACATATACATACATATATAATATGTGTGTGTGGATATATATATGAAGAAAACTTCTAATAAGGGATCCCTTATTTTGCTAAAATGCGACGTCCTATTTCCTGGTTAAATTTTGATGATTTGGACCGTTCAATTTGTTTAAAACATGTTTTTAAGGATACCTATGAGATATCAACTCAAAATATTACCGGGAAGGGTTTGATCCAAACAGTTTTGCATAAAACTATTTCTATCAGAATTTATGAAAAACGGCTTGGATAGCCCTTCCTGATATTGATTTGAGCCAATTTCTCGCGAGTACCTTTAAAACATATTTTAAACACATTGAACGGTTCATATCATCAAAATTTGATCAGGAAATGAGAGATTTGTCATTAGAAAGGGACTCTCTCTCTCTCTCTCTCTCTCTCTCTCTATATATATATATATATATATATATATATATGTAGACACACGCGTGAGCGCGCTGTGTGTGCAAAAATAATTTAAATTTGTTTCTAATAATTGAATAAAACAATATTTTTCTTTTGTCAAACTAGTTATCACTGGCATTAACTCCAAATGCTACGGCCTAAATCCCCTCCACTCGACTAAACAATCAAAAAAAATCATTAATCACAATCGAAATTGAAACAATGGACAATCGAAACCGCGGATCAATAAAATAGTATGAGTAATTAATAATTAAACAATAAAACAACCCTACCCGGAAAAAGAAAGACCATTTCTTCCTCCACATCCGATTGAGACGAAGTAGAGTGAGTCCAAAGATTTACAAAGAACCGAGAATACCACGTTATTATGGTGGTTGGTGATCGAAGGAAGGAGAAATGAGATAACGACAAAAAGAAAGAGGAGGCAACCAGATACAACGGAGAGAAGGGGGATGAGGTGGTGGATGAGGAAGTGGTTGTGATGAAAGAGCATCCCGTGGCTGTCATGAAGAAAACATTGGTATCTCATTTTTTTTTCTTCATCATGTCTGCAGAAAAAGATGTGGTTGTTGGTAGTGGTGGTGGGAATGGCAACATAATTATTACAAATATCTATTTCTTATCTTTAACATAATTATATTAACTGCATTTCTCAAGTCAACTAACCTATTAACCATACTTCTCAAGTCAACTAACCTATTAACCATATTTCTCAAGTTATCTAACCCACTCTAGTCTCGGCAACATGCACGACCACAGGAGCACTCCACTGCCGAGCTCAATTTTCTCTGATTTAATTAAGAAGGAAAAGTTCAATACAACCATATTTAAGTTTTACTTGCTTCAGTTGTCCCCCAACTTTATTTGCTCCTTGCCAAGCTAACAAAGTAGGCAAAGGCTACATGAATCTATCGAACAGATATTTCCTTCCATAATAAATATCTCAAACTGTCACTTGGAATTCATATCATTGTATTTAATGCGATTGACATCCTTGCAGCCTTTTTAGAAACAGACGCGCCTCCCACGCGTGCTAATTTCAGGCGATGTAAATGTATTTTTTTTCAAAAAGAAAAATTTACTTTTTACTTTTACCCCTTTTTCCCTTTTATCATTTGTTCATGGTTCAGCTTGTTCTTCCATTTTGTTCTCACCATTCATGTGTCCTCTAGATTCCCTAAGTCCCTCAGTCTCTTCAACTCTTGACCAAAGATCCTATATTCTAATCTATGTAAGTTCTTCCTTGTATTCAATCTCTTTCCTTTCTTTGCTCGGTCCCGCTCGGTCCCGCCCACCCCTTTTCAGAATTGGGGGTTTATAGGGAAATGTTCGAAACTCTAGCAAAAGTAGAAGAATTTTTCCAGCAATACGACATTCCTGACGATATTGTAGTCGAACTAATGGCCCAACACCCTTCATCAAGCTTGTCACGACAATACTAATCACATCTTCCTCATCGCCGTCACCGAGGGTGGGGTATGATGTGCCTTTCACCCTCTCCTTCGCAGTGCTCTGAAATATTACAAACTCAGTTCGATGCAAATCTCAATCAACACTTACAGAACTCTTTTGTCCATAGTTGAACTAAATAGGATCGTAGAAACCAGTTTAGGACTTTGGAATATCCAATACAATTACAACATGGTCCAACCCCACACTGACATGTACTACCTCAAAAGCCGACCTAAGTGTGAGAGGATAGTGACACACCTTGTCGATTCAAACCGTTGCAATGACAATGATTGCCTGGTTGTAGTGGCCAATTGGTTATTCGGCTCTGATGAACATGAAAACCAGAGACATAGCATTCTAAGAAGGTTTGGGAAACCTCGTTAGTATTTTCTTTTCTTTTCTTTGCACTTGATTTGCGTCCCGGGCTGTTCTAACACTTTGTTTGTTTCTTGTTAGGTAAGCCGACCCTAAAAGTTGTCACAGCATATTTCTCATAATTATTAATTTTGTTGTAAATGGCCCAATAGTTGCTCGCGAATTCCCTAAGGGTCTCATCGAACCTCTTCTTCATTGCCAACAAAGCATCTAAATCCTTTGACTGAGCCTACATGGCAATGAACCAAGCCACAAATTGCTCAGTCAACTCTCCCTAATTGGTGATTGAATGTGTGGGGGGGGAGCTTCTGAAACCAGTTGAGGGCAGTCTCCCCCAAGCTTAAAGTAAAGACCCGACAATAAAGATTCTTGTTGTTGAAATGTACAAACAAAGCTTGCAGAACCTTGATGTGGTTCATGGGGTTAGTCTTGCTATTGTAGAAGTGGAACTTTGAAGGGGTGAACTTTCTGGCTGCTTATAGCCTTTGACAAAAAATAAGATGCTAGTTGTCGCAATGTCTTTTTTGCTAAATTTTGCTCTGCTTGGCACACACCTTGCTATTGATTCAATCATTCTCTCATATTTTGGTAAATGCCCACGCACAAACACAAATACGCCCGCGCGCGCGTGTTTGTGTGTGGAAAACTTGTAATAAAGGATCTCTCATTTTGCTAAAATGCATACCTCTACTTTCCTAATCAAAATTTGATGATCCGAACCGTTCAATGTGTTTAAAATATATTTTTAAGGCTTCAAGTAAGAAACCGGCTCAAAATATTACCGAAAAGGACTTGATCCAAGTATTTTTTTTATGAAACTATTCCTATTGGTATTTATGCAAAACTGTTTGGATTAAGCCGTTTCTGGTATTTTTTTAGCCAATTTCTCATTCGTACCCTTACAAACATATTTTAAACATATTGAACGGTTCAGATCATCAAATATTGATAAAAAAAAAAAGGGATGCCCGCATTTTAACAAAATGAGGGATCCTCATAGGAAGGGGACTCGCTCTCTTTCTCTCTCTCTCTCTCTCTCTCTCTCTATATATATATATATATATATATATATATATATATATGTGCGTGTGTGTGTGTGTATATGTGTGTGTGTGTGTGGGTAAATTTGTAATGACGAAAGAATTATTTCCTACACATTGTTTGCCAACTGGAATCCGTCTTTTGTCGGAGGCCTAAGTTGGATGATAAGAAGTTGTCAAAGAACCTTCTGCCTCTAGACGGTAGAAGATAATGATTGAATCAATTTTTAGTATTGCCAACTTTCCATATCAATGCATGTAATAAAAAGTTACAGCGTACTTATATCCTTGAAGGTGTTTTTTTTATGTAGAGGTTCTCTCATTAAATTTGAGTCTCTTTTGACCATTAACTCCTCATTAGCGGTTCTTTATACTTCAAGACCATTGACCCAGCTAAATGAGTTTCATCCGAACTCCTTAGGATTGGGTCTTATCTCCACATACTATTGAAGTTTGACTCAACTTCTAAGTTCTCATTGATAGTCGAGTTCATTTACGATTTTTCATTCTTGTCTGACTAGATCTTTTTCTTTATCGCCAGAGTCTGAACACAACTCTCTGATTGCCTTTCTTAGGTCCATCAACACACAGATCTAATTGGCTACAGCCTACATGCAAGTGTACAAGTAGTTCCATAGTATTGAATTGTCTTCTAACTTATTTACTTGAGAAAATCCTATTATGTTAATTAATTTTTACCTCCTTCAATATATATGTATGGACGTTGATGTTTGCATCGTCAAATTAGTTTGTGAAGGCAAAATCCTTGGAGCTTGTATGTTTAGCTCTCTCTCTCTCTCTATATATATATATATATGTGTGTGTGTGTGTGTATATATATATTATATTATATATCCTATTTGTGCATGTTTTAGGAGTATAAGAAAGCAACAAGCTTTCCAAAGTTAAGAAACAAAGCATTTTAATAGCTTTAACTGGATAACAAAATAGTATGACTTGAGGTATAGTGGTAGTCGAACCAGAGGTATTGCAACAGTTGGCAAGATTCTCAATGTCTCCTTTGTTATGGTAGTTTGCAATGCTTTCTGATTTCATAGGAACTCCTACATGTGACACAAAAAACATAAATAAAAAGTTAGGTGAACCATGCTGGAAGTGTTTGATGGACTTTAATGTGAAGAGAAAAGATGAAATACATAGATGTTTACCCAATTACTCATGGAAAATCCCTCACTATAATTTCAACTTAAGTTATGTTTTGTTTGATAAAATCAACGTTGACATGAAAACATAGAGATTAGAGTAGAATTGAATAGAATGCTATTGGAATGATCATTTTGGTTTCTACACTTGGTTATAGATAAAAACCAAGGAATTAGGATATGACATGAATTTGGTATTTAATTCTTACTCTTGTAACCAAGAGTGCACAACAAACAAAATAATTTACTCACTCTTGGCACTCTCGATCTTGATCTGATAAATTGTTTTTTTTTTTTGGGGGGGGGGGGGGGGGGGGGGGGGGGGGTGTGTGTGTGGTTGTGTGGGTGGGTGTGGGTGTGTGTGAGAGAGAGAGAGAAGACTTGGAAATTCCAAAAAAGAGTGAAGATTGAATTGATGAGCTTGTAATATTGCAAATCTATTGGCTCATCATATCCATTTTGGCACGCATGCGTGAGTTTTATTGCATATTATAGTTGGTATTGCACGTAAGTTATTTCTTGATTCATTGTAGGTTGATCGCATTTAAGGAGTATCCCGAGTAGTCAATATGATGCCCGAGAGTTCCTATCAAGTTTCGGAGTACAGAAGCATGTTGCTGAACTTCTCAATGGCTCGGGAAAATGACAAAGATCAAAGGAAGCCCAGGAAGTCGAGGTTTCAAGTCAAGGGCGGCAATTTTGCAATTTCATGGAAATCTCAACCGGATGGCCTAATTGCATGCCAACCGGATGACCATACATTTCACAGGCCATAGAAAAATGCAGAGAGATACTTTAACGGGATGGTCTTAAAATGAGTCAACCAGATGGTTTGGTGTTGAGAAAGAAACTAGAGATACTGCAATCTACCTCATCTGGATGGCCAAAACTATGCCAACCGAATGGCCTTTTCAACACATAGACAAAAGGGGATATTGCAAGCTATCTCAATCGGACGAACCAGAACTACCCCAATCGGATGACCTTTGAATGCATTAAGCAAACCAAAACACAGAGAGTAGACTCATCTGATTGGCCACAAATTCACTCAACCAGTTGACCATGGATAGTGACAGCACCTTTATGCTAACTGATTAGAGATGTTTGGAATTTTTTATAAGAATAGAGCTCTCGCGGAAACTAATTAGCAAAATAGGTATTTTGGTAACTTAATTTTTTAAATTATTGTCTGCACCTATTTTCTCACCACACGCACACTCTCCCCCCCCCCCCCTCTTCTCCCAATTGTGCTTCTTCTTACTCACCGAGATCTTCCCCCATAAATCAAACCAATGAGATCTTCCACCACAGTAATTTAATTCAATAGTTACACTGCATAAAGGCTTTCTTTGCTAGAATTCCGAAAAACCCATCACCGCGAAAATCCGACTTGTTTGGTATTCCTTGAAAACCCAAAATCACTATCAAATTGATAATTGGACTTCAAAATGTGGGTTATATTCTTGTGTGTGTATGTGTGTGTGTGTGTGTGTGTGTGCGCGAGCGTGTTTGAGAGAGAGAGAGAGACACAGAGAGAGAGAGAGGTATGGGGAAAGAGCCACAACACACAAAATAGGGACCAAATTGAGAGAGAGAGAGAAAGGGTGTGTGCAGAAAATAATAAAAAAAAATATTAAGTTACTATAATACCCTTGAAAGAAATTAACATTTGACTTTTTCGTTAAATTTTTAAATGTCCATTAACGATTGACTCATTGATTAGATATTTGAGCAGTTTAGAGAGAGAGACTGCCCTAGGCTTAAGAGAGATTTTCTTCTAGCCTTCTCTTAGTCTACTCTCTAGAGGTTGTCCTCCACGTACCTTTCTAAGTCCATTTCAGGTTTAGAGAGCACTAACATTCTCTTCTCCTGATTTTTGCCTCCTCCTTCACTTTTTTCACTTCTTTTTTTTTTTGGCTAATCAAATTTTACTATTTTTAATCTCTCCAGCATATTCTTTTGAGTATTCTCACACAGCAGAATACATCCCCTACAGACTTAATTGGAGCAAAAAATAAATTGAAAGCCAAAATTAAGCCATTTTGAATGGTAGGGACCAAATTGAAATTAAGTCTAAACTTGAGGGACTATTGAAGCAATTTATCCAAAAATTAACGTGTGTCTTCTTGGAAAGTTTAATTAGATATCCAACATTGCCCTTATTCTCTAAAACTACTTTAAACTATTTATAGGGTTAATCTCTAAAAAAGTAAACAGCTTTTGGTTTTACTTTTCAAAGAAGACTAGTATTTTGTAACATTCTAAAATGGAGAAGTGAATTAGCAACATGGAATGGAGGAAAGCTTTATTTTTTATTTTAATAATTGTCAAAGTTGTTATCAGATGCTACTTCAATTCGGAGTTAGCCACAAGGCGATCTGCTTATTGAAATGCAGCGCTGTTTAAACCGATGCATAGTTGGACGGTCGGACTTTGTAGGCATACAAATGGCCCCACATTTTGAGTGTCAGATCTTGTTCTGGAACAATCGGAAGTATGGTTCGTGTAAAACCTTGTTATTTTTTGGTTTTAGTGATGACCAAAGTTGGTATTGAACTCTAATTCGGAGTTAGATAGAATGAGATCTGGCTGTGAAAATGTAGTGCCGTTCGTACCCATGCAATGCCAGATGGACCAACTTGGCAGGCGTACAAACGGCGCTGCATTTTAACAATCGGATATCATTACGGCGTAATCGGAAGTTGGGTTTGCGTCCAACCTCCATCGGGAGAGTGCTAGGAAGGATATGAAATGAGATACTTGTAAGAATCCAGAAAATTTTAAATTTTAAAAATAAAATAAAATATTTATATTTATATTTTGGGACATTCGATTGATTGGTTATTATATATTTCAAAATTTCAGTTATAGGACCGAGTCTGGGGTCTTCTGTTTTATCCCACACGCGTCTCTTTACATAGTATTTTATGTAAGTGTCCTTGGTGCCTTAAAATCAGATTTTGGGGAAGGGGTTTAGCAAAATCCATGTCTTATTTCCCTCAGCTCCCTCTCTCTACACCGTAGCTCCACCTTCTCTCTACCACCACCATTAATCCACACCACCATTGTCGAATTCCTTCAAAATATAGGAATTTTGGATCGTGCTTGACTTAGAATCAAAGACGGATCGTGATTTGGAGTTCGGGCAGAAAAAATTTGAAGCTTGGAAGTTAGGGCTTTTCATTCTTCATCAAATATTTCGATCTGAAGCTTGAGGTAGAGATGTTTCATCCTTATTATGTCTATATTCATTGTATTGGTAGTTGAATTCATGTTTAGATTGTGTATTGTTGCCTTTTTGGCCAATTTGGACGAACTACGATATGTCTGGCGATTCTGGAGATCGCTAGAGTAGCTCCAGCGGCCCTAAAGTCGCTCCAGAGACATGGAAGTCGCTTCAGTGACCTTCCAGCGACTTACCAGCAACTTGTTCTGACCTTAAATGCATCCAGTGACTTGTTGGGCGACTTTGACTGATGTTTTTCACCTCATTTTAAGATTATGGACGTTTTATACCATTTTCACTCATCGATGTTGTTTGTGAAACTTTGACTTGTGTGGGATTAGAACATTTCTATAAATCTCGTAGGGTTCCACGAAGTTGAATTTGTGTTTTGTCGTACGCCTTTATTTAAACTTTTGTTTTTCTTTACTATAAGATTGAGATCTCTCCTATAGAATTAGATATGTGATATTGTTGTTCTTTTTTGCGTGATATGTGAGTGGTTGGTAAAATGTTAAATTGTGAATTGTTATATTGCACTGACGTAATGCGATTTTTAGCCTCCGACGGGAGGTGTAGTTAAGTGACGTCTAGCGTCCGACGGGAGATGAGCTAGTATATTTTGATATTGTCTAACCACCAAAGGGTGAAGTGCTAGTTGGAATATGACAATTGAATCAATACGAGAACAATGAGTTGATTAGTAAGGTTGATTAGCAGTATTGTATTCTAGATTTTGTGATTATAAATTGAAGACTTATGGATTATTTGTCATACGCGTGTCATTGTGAGTTGTTTATGAATCATGCCATATCATCACATATTCATATAATATTAGTGTAGATATCTCTACTGGGCTTTGTGGCTCAACCTTTCATTTTTTTAGGTACTGCTCCGAAGACATCATTTGAATTTGCATGGATACATAGCGATGCATGTTTTGAAGAAATATCATGATATGAGTTATATATCATCTTTAGACCTATTTTTTTTAAGATGTAAACTAACTCCTTTTTTGTTCTTCTTTGTATTTAAAAGCAAATCGTACTGTAATGATTCAAACTTGATATTTTGACTTGATGGGCCGAAAGAGCCACTCATGAGTTTTAATGTTTTAAAACACGTTATCAATGGTGGATTATGGGAATTATGATTTGGGTTATATTTGAGAAATTGTGAAATTTTATTTAAAAGGTGAATATTTTTCTTGTTTGAAAACGAGGGTGTGGCAATACTACCTTCCATTCGGAGTGTGCTAGGAATGATGTGAAATGTTGTACTAGTCTCCATTCAGAGAAGTGATAGGGGTGATACGAAATAATGTACTAGCTCCTCCGGGAGAGTGCTAGGAGTAATAATGCTATCACTAGCCACCTTAGGGTGATGGACTAGGGATGACGAATAAACCACGATAAGAAAAACTCAATGATGCTTCAGAGTTGTGTGTTTATTGAATAACCCATTTGGAGATAAGTTAGAGTTATAGAACTGTTAGTACGGATTCCAAGTTTGCAGGGGTGACCGTGTTGCATTAAGATGTGATGATTTGATTTGAAGCAAAATGCGTTGACTATGCTTGTGAGACGTGGGACGTGAGGTACAATCTAGTGTGTGAATGTATGGATATAAGTGTTGACTTGATAGTAGATTGTGACACACTTATGAGGTAATATGAGTCATGGAATGAGAAAAGAAATGGGTAACCAAATGATATTGTGAAATGGTGAACGGGTAATGAGTCGGTAATGAGTAATGGTTAATGGACAGCGAATCAGTATTGAGGAACGGTTGTATAAGTAATGAAAGGGTATTGTCAGACGGTTGAATGTGTTGCTTGAGCGTGTTATGGATTTCAATTTAAGTTCATAGTTGGGTTGTTTATTAATCATGTTATGTGCCATATAAGTTCATAGTCATTTATTATTTGTGTAAACATTTCTAATGGGCTATATAGCTAGCTCACACCACATTGTTTTACAAGTGCTATTCCAGAAGCTTAGCATGAGGCGGGTGAGATGTATTGAATGATGTATATTTTGAAGATTTTGATAGGAGATACCTAGCATCTTGAAATTGATTTGGAAAGAAGTAACATAATTTATTTTCGAGTTAGTTCTTGTATTTGAAAGAAAATGTAAACATTTAACATTGGTAATCTATTTGATAAATGTAACGGGCCAGAAATTTTTCCATTTTGGTATAACATCCCTAAACTTGACTTAGATGGTCTTTCTTTGAATGAAATGTTTGGAATATTTGTTGGTTATTGAGTATTTTGAGGTTTTTAACTATGATAAAATATGGTTATAATATGTTGTGTGACATGTACTAAGCATTTTATCCAAATAGAATACAAGTATTTTTATTATGCAAAATATTTTATCTCATAAGGAAAAAAATTGACTAATAAATAACACTTTACGCGTCTATAATTAAAAAGACATCTTAATTTATTTTCTTAATGAATAATCATTTTTTAATTTTTTGAAAATAGGAGAGATCATCTTGTGTCATTTTAAGTTAATATGTTGGTAAAACTTTATATTTATCGTTTAATAGATTTTGTTGTTGTAATTTTAGTAAAGATTTTGAGCTCATTGACCAATGTTTCTAGATCCGCCCATGTGAATATGTCCTGGGTTTTTCCCTCTGGTATACTCTCTCTTGCGCTGCAATGGTTTTACTCCCCCTTTAAACGTCTGGAACATTACTGCTGGATTGCCACTCTATTATCAGTACTTTGGTTGGTTTGGCTATCAAGAAATGGATGCAATTTCAAACACATAGTTCCCTCTCCTGTTGCAGTGGTAGATGTAAAGAAATATATTATCTGTGTATTGTTGTATCTTAAATCTATGTACAAAGGCTCCTATATATAGGAGAGATAGAGATAGAGATTGAGATAGAGATAGAGATAGAGATAGAGATACATAATCCTAATCCTAAACTAACTAGAAGGATAGAGATTGAGATAGAGATAGAGATAGAGATAAAGATAGAGATAGAGATTAGGATACATAATCCTAATCTCTAATTTATCTCTAACTGAATCCCTAAATAGGCTCCTAATTATATGCCTATTATTTACATAGTCAACAGATCTTCAATACTCCCCCTCAAGTTGGAGCATGTATGTCAAGGGCACCCAACTTGCCAAGAAGAGAACGGAAGCTTGATTTGCCAAGTGGCTTGGTGAACATATCGGCAAGCTGACAAGCTGAGGAGACATGAGCAGTTGTGATAGCACCTGATTGAATTCGTTCTCGAACAACATGGCAATCAATCTCTATGTGTTTGGTTCGTTCATGATAAACTGGGTTGGCTGCAATATGAAGTGCTGCTTGACTATCACAAAATAATTTGGCCGGTGGTGAGTGTTCAACTTGCAAGTCATGCAGCAAGTATTTGAGCCAAGTAAGCTCACATGTAATGGAGGCCATGGCTAGATATTCAGATTCGGCTGAGGAGCGTGATACCGTTGTTTGTTTCTTAGTTTTCCAAGAAATTAGTGCTCTTCCAAGGAATACACAATAACCAGTTACAGATCGTCTCGTGATGGAGCATCGAGCCCAATCAGCATCACAGAAACCTGTTAGCAATAAATCTCCTTTTGCTGGAAAATATAAACCTTGTTCAGGTGCTCCCTTTAGATATCGCAATAGGTGATGGACAGCATCTAAATGAGGTTTCCTTGGCTCTTGCATGAATTGGCTCAGAATGTGAACTGAATAAGTGATCTCTGGCCTTGTGATAGTGAGATAAATGAGCTTTCCGACCAATCTTCTATAGATGGATGGATTCCTCAATAAATCTCCTGTTGTAGGCAAAAGTTTAATGTTCTCTTCCATGGGTGTTGATAATGGTTTAGCACCAAGCAATCCTGCCTCGTTTAAGATATCAAGAGTGTACTTGCGTTGAGATATTGAAATCCCATCAGCAGAACGAGCAACTTCAACTCCCAAAAAATAACGCAACTGGCCAAGATCCTTGATGCGAAATTTGGTGCGAAGAGAACTTTTAAGAGCTTCAATGGCTTTGTTGTCATTGCCGGTAATGATAATGTCATCTACATAAATGAGCACAACTGTTATAGAATTGCCAGAGACTTTAGTAAATAAAGAGTAATCAGCCTTGGATTGGTGAAAGCCATCTTGTTGAATGGTAGTGGAGAACTTGTGAAACCAGCTACGAGAGGCTTGTTTAAGTCCATAGATGGACTTGTTGAGTCGACAAACCATATGTTCCTCCCCCTGTCGACGAAAACCAGGAGGTAGCTGCATATACACTTCCTCAAGTAAGTCACCATGTAGGAATGCATTCTGAACATCCATTTGGTGAAGAGACCAATGGCGGACAGCAGCTACGGCAAGTAAGCAACGGACAGTGGTTAATTTGGCAACAGGAGCAAAGGTCTCTTTGTAATCAATTCCTTCGCGTTGAGTGAAACCCTTGGCCACCAACCGTGCTTTGTGTCTTTCAATGGTGCCATCAGAGTTGTATTTGATTTTGTATACCCATTTGCACCCAATAGGACGATGGCCAGGAGGAAGAGGGGTAACGGTCCATGTACGAGTTTGCTCAAGGGCAGTAAGTTCCGTGTCCATGGCCTGTCGCCATTGTGGATCCAAAGCAGCCTGTGCATATGTCACGGGCTCTACAGGAGTAGTGATATTACAAAGAAAACCCCGATATTTGGGTGAAAGTTGTGCATAAGAAAGGTAACGGGACAATGGATGACGCGTACCTGACGAAGTGGATGATTGACCGGGAGCAACTGTAGCCATGTGGTAAAGATGGAAATCACGTAGCTGTGTATTTGGCTGTTTGACACGCTCACTATGGCGAACAGATGGAAAAGGAGGACTGGTTGAAACAGGAGTGTGATCAATAGGAGTGGCATTAGGTGGATTAGCCGTGGATGAGGGGGGGGGAATCAGAAGGTTGCGGGCTGGCAGTGTGACGGGAGGTATCCTCAATAGTGGGCGGGTCGAGTGGTGGTTCAAAAGAATGGATCTCTGTGTCATGTGGTAAAGGAAAAATAACGTTATCTTGATGAAACTCCCGAGGCTGAGAATGGAATGGAAAGATGTGCTCAGAAAAGGTAACATCACGAGAGGAAAAGATTTTGTGGGTACGGAGATCATAGACTCGATAAGCTTTTTGACCAAGTGGGTAACCAACAAAAATGCAACGATGTGCGCGTTGATCAAATTTATGTGTGGGTTTGAGATTGGTAGCATAGCAAAGACACCCGAAAGTACGGAGATGAGTGTATGTTGGTTGTAGTTTATGGAGTTTTTGATATGGTGATTGATAGGAAAGAAGTGGTGTGGGTAGGCGATTGATCAAGTAGCAAGCAGTTTGGACACTTTCCCCCCAAAATGTGAGTGGCAGGTTTGCTTGAAAGCGAAGAGCCCGGCCGACATTTAAAATATGACGATGTTTTCTCTCCACAACCCCATTTTGTTGAGGGGTGGAGGTGCAGGAACTTTGAAAAGAAATGCCTTTGCTATCAAAAAACTTTTTCAGTGACAAAAATTCCTGTCCATTATCGGATCGAAGAATTTTGACACATCGGTTGAATTGTGTTTTTACCCAAGAAATGAAGGATTGTAATATCCCTTGTGTTTCTGATTTAAAACTCATGAGATGAATCCAAGTGTATCGAGTAAAATCATCAACAGTTGTTAGAAAATAACGAGCTCCAGAATGAGATTTTATTCGAAATGGTCCCCAAATATCAGAATGCATCAAATCAAAAGGTGCTTGAGAAGAAATTAAGCTAGCTGGAAAAACTAAACGAGTCTGCTTGGCTAATGGGCAGATCTCACAAACATGACTAGAATCAAAGGAAATTTCTGAATGTAATTTGGTGAGAGCTTGGAGAGGGCCAGAGGATGGATGTCCAAGACGTTGATGCCAGAGGTTGGAGTGTTTGCGAATGCTGTAGGTCAATATGGGGTTTTGGTCTTGTGCGAGATAGTAGAGACCATTATGTTGCTTGCCCAGGCCAATCATCCTCCTCGTAGCTGCGTCCTGCACAACACAAAAATCGGGGAAAAATGTCACTGTACAATTTAGTGCTCGTGTTAACTTGCTGACTGATAATAAGTTAACTTGAGATTGTGGAACTTTGAGCACTTCATCAATTTTAATATTTGACGTAACATTCAAGGAACCAGTTGCCTCGATGTGCAGCCGACTGCCGTTCGGCAATTGAACATTTGCTGACTTAGGCATATACTTCGGGTTCATTAACTCAACAGAGGAAGTCACATGGTCCGTGGCTCCACTGTCAATAATCCAACATAATTTCGAGTGTGAGGCAATGGAAGTTACCCCAGTAGATGGTGTAATAATACCTGTGACATTTGCGAGATGCGGCGAAATACCGTCATTGTTTTTTCGAAGCAAGACCATCAGTTGATCATACTCTTCCGTTGTGAGTCTTGGTCCCTCATTGGAAGATGGTGGTTTCGCTTCGGTTGCTATCACGTTGGCCGATTTCGCTTGATTTGCATTTGAACGACGCTGATTTGGAGGCTTCACATTCTTCCCATGGAACTTGTGTCCCACCGGAAAGCCATGCAAAAAATAACAGCGATCAACAATGTGGTAGTCTTGATCACAATATGAGCAATGCAATGTAGTCTTTTGCTTCTGTTTTTGATGGGTTTGTGCCGAGACCTTGTGATCTACAAGCATGGCATGATGGTTCATGTTGTTACGGTTGAGGGAAACTTCAACCTGCTTTTCGTGTTGGAGGGTGAGCGAATAGACTCGTCGAGTGTCGGGCAAAGGATGCATCATGAGAATCTGACCACGCACATGGCCATAATTCTCATTCAAGCCCATGAGAAACTGCATGACTTTCTCCTTCTCCTCCTTTCTGTTGAGATGCTCCAGTCCACCACATGTGCAAGTCGGCACCTCATAGTAGGATGAAAGTTCATCCCAAAAAGCTTTCAGTTTGGTGTAGTAGACAGAGATGGATTGCTGCCCCTGTCTATGTTCTGAGATATCTTGCTTAATCTGGTAAATTCGCGAATCGTTTCCTTGAGAGAAACGTTCGCGTAAATCTGCCCATATCTCTGCCGCTGTTGCAGAATAAATCACGCTGCTTGCTATGTCAGCATGAATGGAATTCAAAAGCCATGACAACACCATATCATTGCAGCGTTGCCATGAAGCAAAATTGGCGTCCTCTGATGAAGGTGGCTTAATCGATCCATCGACCAAACCAATCTTGTTCTTTGCACCCAAAGCGATGCGCATAGCACGGCTCCATGTGCTGTAGTTATCTCCTTCGAGCAATTTGGAGACAAGTATCATACCCGGATGGTCCGAGTGGTGTAGGTTGTAGAGGTCCGAGATAGGTGCGGCTTGAGGTCGTGAGGTTTCGGACTCGCTGTTTTTGTCTGTCATGGTTTGCGGGGACAACACCGAATTGAAATTCTTTATTGGTTGTAGGGTTTGCGGAAGCTATAGAACACAGAGTCACCAGAATTGGTGCTCTGATACCATGTAAAGAAATATATTATCTGTGTATTGTTGTATCTTAAATCTATGTATAAAGGCTCCTATATATAGGAGAGATAGAGATTGAGATTGAGATAGAGATAGAGATAGAGATAGAGATACATAATCCTAATCCTAAACTAACTAGAAGGATAGAGATAGAGATAGAGATAGAGATAGAGATAAAGATAGAGATAGAGATTAGGATACATAATCCTAATCTCTAATTTATCTCTAATTGAATCCCTAAATAGGCTCCTAATTATATGCCTATTATTTACATAGTCAACAGATCTTCAATAGTAGACCTCCTCAAAATGGTTCTCTCTTTGGATTAAGCATAAGTTCCATATCAATGACTGCTCAGTAAACGATTTTACAATAAATTCTGGGGTCATAAGGAAATTGCAATTGAAGTTTCATCCTCATCTTCTATAGTATATATCCTCTAGCCAAGGGGCATTGTCAATGGTGGGCGTGGACAAGGACCTTTTCAACTTGCTTCCTCTGCGAGTGTATGTTTTACCTGCTTAGTAACTGTCTAGGAACAAGGCTCTAGTAGATGACCATGACAGGCCTTTCTATTTGAAGGCAAGTCAAGGGCTCTGTAACAGAAGATTGGTTTTCCAGTGGGAGTGGTGGGATCCAGCTTCATTTTAGTTCATTTTTGGAAGCTAGGCTTTGCCTACTTTGCTGTGTGGTTGAGGAGTTATGTTCTTCTCATAATTGGATCCTTTTGTTGTGTGGTTGAGGATCCTTTTTTTTTTTGGTTCTAGGCTATCGCACTGTGCTCTGTCCCTGTTTGTGCTGACATCTTGTTATCTCTCCTCGTGTTTAGCTGTTGTAATCTTTCTTTTTCGTCTATTAATAAATTGCTTTGCCGATAATAAGAACATCATATTCTAATGCACGAGAATGCAAGGATGAGATCACGGACGTGTGCTGCGTTCCCCGTTTATCATATTTTCTTTGAAAGTGACTGAGGTGGTGGTGATTAAGAGGTATATCTTTTAGTTAATTTATTTTCTTTCTATTTTTTGCAGAGCAGGTGAGTAGTACTGTATATGTAAAAAAATAGAAGACACAAGCAGGGATGGAAAGGACTAACCCAAATATATAATAATCTTCTGCCAGAAATTTAGGGGATTTCCACTTGGAAACGAAGACTGCTTCTCGGCAATTATTTCAAAAAGAGATGGTTCCACCCAGGCCAGCTCAGGTTTCCGCTGAAGCAAAGTCAAAACTAGGTCTGCAATAGCATTATTAATTTATTAATAGAGCATGCATTATCAATGATGGAAGATAATCCGGATTTAGACAACTGTTTGTTCATATATAACACATACATATAGTACTAGTATTGGGTGCTATAAGTATAATTTAGTCTAAAAATTTAAAAAGTAGCTACAATAAATCATCTCGGCTGGACATTAGTGATTCTTCCATTTGCCCTAACTTATTTTTCTGGCTTATTTTTTGTTTTTATTCAAATTTTTTTTGTATTTGTTATTTTTATATCATTTTTCGTAGCTTATTAGTTTGTATCGGTGAAAGAAATCTAAAAAGTATAAAATTATGTCCAAAAATTTAAAAAAAATCACTAAAGACGAAAATAAGTCAATACAGAGCTGTTTTTGGCTTATTTTTTGTCTTTTCTGAACTTTTTTTAATTTTTAACATAATTTTATACTTTTCTAAAATCTCTTGTCGAGAAGAACCAACAACCATCAAAAAATTGATGAAAATTAAAAAATTAAAAAAAAATTTCAAATAAAGATAAAAAACTAAATAATGAATAATCTAATAATAACCACATGATAAGTAGCAAATTTTTAGTCTAAAATTCTTTAACCCAATACAGTTAACTTTTTCAACGCCACCAACTCTAAAGAGAGTGCATGGTCTCCTCTTCCATTCTCTTAGCAAAAGGAAAAGGTTCCCCAAAAAAAAAAAAAAAAACAGGCATGAAATTAATTACCTTTAAACAACCACCACAAATTCCAACTTATTACACCGTAACATGGAACCTTTAAAATGCTAGACAATAGTGTAAAAGAACAATCATCATAAACATAAATATAAATATAAACATGACAAAATACTTACCATAAAATTGACTTTTTGAAAGATGACGCAAAAGTTCGGCACCTACATTATCCATCAATTTAACGTCATCTTTAGTATGTTCCCATAAGTAAAGAACAACTTCTCTATCCCCACGTGCAGCAGAAAAATGGAGAGGTATATGGTTCTCGTTGTCCATAACATTAGGCAGATCCAAGTTTTTGTTGACTAACAATTTGGCTAGCTCAATGTTGCATTTGTTAGCAGCTGTGTGAAGGGCTGTCTGGCCAAAACAATCAGTAAGTGCTACATCATCCGGTGACATCTTCTCCAAAAGCTTCCTCACAAAATGGTTTCTCTGGACACTGGACGTCGTGCTGGTGGCAACAACGAGCGTTGTTTGATCGAATAGGTTGATTCTGGCCCCAACAGCTTGTGGTTCATCTTCCATGATTCGAATAGCACTATTCCAGTCCCCGTTGATTGCAGCTATGTACAAGGGCAGATAATGGGCTATTGTTTTCTCATTTGTTTCGGCTGTCATTCAGTCATGCACATATATAAAAAACACAAACGGGATGAAATCAAAATGAAATTTTGATATCCTTCAATCCTAATTAAAACAAAGGAAAATGCATCTTTATAATGGAATTAAAAAAAAAGTAAATGAGCTACAAAACTCAATGAATGGCGGTGAAGGCGAGCTACAAAACTAATCTGGTTGGGGCAGAATTTATGCTATACTTTGCGTAGCATTTTTAAACATCCCATATACGTGGGAATTATGCATTTTTCTCAAGTATTATATATCCTCACTTTCACGGATATTCAAATTTACTCAAAAAAAAAAAAAAAAAAAAAAAAATATATATATATATATATATATATATATATATATATATATAATTTGCTTTAAGATTCGGATAAGTCTAGGGAGACCTCCCTCTTTAATTAGCTTTAGATATGAAGAAGTCTAGGGTTATAATTTCTAAACAATTTGAGAATTTTCTAACTCCAACTCAAGTGAGAGTCCAACATATTATAGTTTACAAGTAACAACAAATAAAAATATGAGTAATAATGATCAACTACAGGATAATAGTTATCATTAACCAATAAGGGTGACCTCCCTGTTTAGCGCTCTCTCTTTCTCTCTCCACACACCAACACACTTATCAGCGTGTGAAGTTATGACACCGTAATGTAGCAGTATTTTTAGAAATCCCTTACTGAGATAAACTTCTTTGTTTCACTACAGTTAATATGTAAATTTATCTTTTATGAGATTAATGTTCGATTACAATCAATGATTGCCAATCATTCTGTATTTTTGACAACCATTAAGAGGGAAGTTTATTTGTTGCATTTATTTTAAACGTCTCTTTACAAAGATAAATTTATCAGCAGTTCGCGCTGATAGTTGTCACTGTAGACCGGCGCCTGGTCGGGGAGGGATGGGCAACTAGTTGGGACAATTTCAAAATCTACCTCACTTTTAAGTGGGTTGAAATTTCTTCACCAAAAATATTTGCATGAACTGATTCAACTAGTTAAAAATTCATTCATGTGGATATCATATCTTTATTTTCATTTATCGAGTTGTATTTATTTTCAATTTTAGAGTGTCTGTTTAAGAAGTGAAAGGAATAAAGTTTCAAATGTATTCACTTTTTAAATTTAGGAAAGTCGCTCCAGCGACAAGGTCGAGGTTATGAATATTCTATTAGGGCTTCTGGGTCATTATGCACCGCGACTAAGATTAAGGAGCCAGTAGTTGATAGCAGAAATAAGCTCGGTGTTCTAGTGACTATGCCTTTTGACGGTTCACCGTGATCAAGAATTTTAGCAACGTCATCCAAGGTTTCAATTCATTCTAATCATTCGATTTCAGTTTCAGAAGGCTTGTGGATTCAAGGCGCAGACAATTAATCACCTGGTGCGGTAAATGATGATTTGGCAAATCAATCTAGGATCAAATGTGGGGAGTCATAGTTGTCAGTATAGATTGTTTTGTAACCGCACAATGCTTATTGTAGTGATTTGATTCGTTCCCATGGTTTTTACTTATTTAGGAGTTTTCCACATATATCAAACGTTCTGCTTTTTACGTTATTTCATTTATATGCTTATGGTTGTTGCATGTTAGATTAATACCATTTTACAGCTACCATATGTGCAAATTTGTGTTTTAGTTTGTTTTTTTGAAATTTGGATAGTATCTTATTTTTTCCACTCTTCTCGTTAAGACGAATTGAAAAATAAAAAATTACTTAAAAGGTGAAACAATGTAAATGAAGAAAACTCAGAAGGATCCAATCTGATTAAAAATGTAATACATAACAAAACCACATTAAAAACGTCATTACCTATAGGTAGTTGAAATAAATTTGCAGTGGAGTCGAACATTTTCTTCAACTCTGTCCACATTTTTTTAGCAGTTTTTGAGGACAACACTTGTAGACGAGTTTCTTCAGTCAAAGTTGCCAGTATCCATCCGCGCACTAGATTGTCTAATCTTTTCCAGAACATAGAATATTCTTTCATACCATGGGCAGCACCGTTGGATGATGACTCTTCGATTTCAACACTTTCTGGCGGCTCCTCCACCGTGCCATCAATGAAATCAATCAAGCCTTGGCTCTCAATGAAGTCCCATATCAATTTCTTCCACTTGTCGTAGTTTCTTTCGGACAACATTTTGGGTACGAAGTCTAGAACGTTAACCTCCGTTGGGTATGGGTACTTCTCAATTGATGGATATGCCCCTAAAGTTCAACAAAATAAAACTAAGACTTAAAAAAACTCAAGAAACTCTAATTATTAAAAAAAAAAAAAAAAAGGCTATTTGTTCGATATGACTTAAGATTGGGTAAAAATTAATTTGTTTCAATGACTAAAGATGATCCAATCTAAGGAGTGAAAATGTCGTAAATAATGAAACCGCATTTGTAAAAGTAATTACCCCATCGAAATAAACTTGAATCCAAATCGAATATTTGCTCCAATTTTGTCCATACATCTTTAGCTGTTTTAATGGGCAACACTTGCAGGCGAGTATCTTCCGCAAGAGTTGCTAGTATCCAGCCACGTACAAGATTGTTTGATCTTTTCCAGGACATGTCAGCACCAGCAGCATCGCATGACGATGACTCCACATGGTCCACCTTTCTTGGCGGCGTCTCCACCGTGCCATCAATGAATCCAAGCAAGCCTTGGCTCTCAATGAATTCCTTCATCAGTTTTTTCCACGTGTCGTAGTTTCTTGCAGACAATTCTTTGGGGACAAAATCTAGAACATTAACCTCGGTTGTGTATGGGTAGTTAGCAGACGAGGAAGAAGTAGTAGTGGTGGCGTTGCTTGAGGAAGCCATTGATATTAAACTGTATATGTAGATGAAAACCGGTAGCTAGGTTACTGTGTGCCATCCCATGCCATCATTGGCTATTTAAGTATACTTATGATTCCTTCCTTGCTTCTTGTGGTTTAATAGCTTTTTTAATTTCTTTTGGTTCCTTCCTTCGGGTTGAATGATATTCTTAATATGATATCACGCAACCTTCCCTCTGATTCTTTGATACTTTGCTCATCATTGACGATAAGAATTGTACTATCCATGACCCATGCGACACTTTAAATTAGGATAAAGAAGTACCACATCTTCATGTCAACTAACCTGTAGACTGTACTAGTATGTCAGATGTAGTCCTTAATTAGATCTCAAATACAAACTGCATTACGTTCTTTCCCATTTCCTTTTTGACACATTTCCTCGGTAAGATCAATAAAGTAGTCAGCTCCATGTTCTACCTTGGGCTACCAAACGCTTTCTGTGCCACTAAAATGATTTTCCATCCCAAGCTAAATAAACTTTTGATCCGCGCTTTCGTGTATATAGAACTTGTTCATTGCAAATATTTTATAAAAAATCAAACTGATTGGACATTGTTAACATAGTCATTAGTGAACTACATTAATGACGCAAAATAACATTAAGAATACACTTTCCACATAAACATAACTCAAATTTTTATGCTTTGGATGAAAACCATATTAATTAGAAGTTTTAATTCCAAATTGTTTGGCAATATTGGAGGAATTAGAAATAAAATCAAATTGTAATGAATTCATAATTGATCATTAGGTTTACAATTCAATTATTTGGTTAAACATTCAATATTTATGTTCGATTGATCATAGAAGTAATGCTTAGATAAGCGAATTCAAAGTGGGATAGGCCATACGGATTTCAAAAGATGTTTTGAAGGAGTCCCGATCAAATTAGAAGCTGAAATTCGTGTATTGAAAATTTATTAAAGCAACTCGAGTAAGCTCCTTGAATTTAGAAAACAAAAGACATATTTTTTGCACTCGAGCTAGTTTGGGGGTTGCTCGAGTGAGCTCCTGAAGCTCAGAATTTTTTTATAAATTAAAGTTGTACGTCTAGGTTTAACCCAACTCACATGCACCCAGAGACATTTGTAGAGAGAGAAAATCACAGAGCCACCAATATGTTTCGTGAGTGTGCCTATGATCTTACGAATCGATCTCTTGATTAAGCATCACTCAATATTCAAAATCATTCCAACCATGTGAAGCCTTCAGAGTTCATCAGCAATCTTGGAGGAGGATATGTGGAGGAGCCCCGTGCTAGATCTTAGGATTCGAGAAGATGAATCTTGAAAAAGAACATCTATCAGAGTAGTTGATGAGGACTCAGCAAAGAGGTGTTGCATCAATACAAAAGAGTCTAGATTTGATTGTGAGAAACTCTATTAATGATTAATATTCAAAAAGTAAAAAAATTCATAAAAGAAAAAAATTCAAAATAAATCATGTTTAGATTTATTTATTGTCTTTAGTAAAAAAATTTAGTTTTAAATAAAAAATTGTACTATTAATTTTTTTCCTCAAGACATACCAATATTATAAAAAAAATTAATACCAAACTAATAAATACGAAAAAACTAAATAAATAAAAAACTAAAAATAAGAACAAAAATCTAAAAATACAAATATGCATGTGGGGGGGGGGGGGGGGGGGGGCGGCGGTGGTTTGGAGTTGTAATTTAGGGTGTGCCCGCAGCATTTCTTGACTCAGGGAGGGAGCATCTTCTGCTAAAGTGTTTCTCTTTTTCTTTTACCAATTCGTTGTCTGCTGAAGGAAGAGAGAGGCGTGATATCAATAAAGTAATCCCCATGTCTTTCTCTCCCTCTGTCTAAAATATGTCCAAAATTAGTTTCTCTATTTTTTAAATCAAATTAGAGAGAAATTTTAATTTTTCTACTTTAAAAAACCATATTTTGTAATTTTTTATACATCAAACTCTCCAAATATGGTGAATAGTGACTAAATTTTAATTTTGTATTCAGTAAATGAGGAGACTACAGTGACTCCTCAAGTATAAGGAGCTACTGTGACATTTACAAAATAAAAAAGAGATTAAGAGAGACTCCTATAAAATATATTTGGAAGAATTACTACTCAAAATAATGAAGGAGGAATTGTGCTAATGTGAATGCTCTAACACCAAACAAAGATAATCTCTCACTTTGGTAACCAAATCCCACCATAGATACTATCTCACTTTGAGTTTTTGACGCAGACAATCGATCTCAATTCAGTGAGTTTCTCATTTTCTTCTCTGATAATTACTGATATTAAGGATTCTTCTGTTTACGATTTCTCCCTTACGTATTTACTCCCGCAATAGTTAGAGAAAGAGCAATCCAAGGACACAAATCATTGTATCCGGAATCATTAAATGCACGGGAGACCAAATGTGTCCAGATGATCTGTGTACAAAGACTTTTGCTTAGAGAAAAGCATAGTCGTATTCAGTCCCACAACCTTCTGTCCTGTGATTTGGTTCAGCTGTTTTTGTCAATTTTGAATTCAAATAAACTGATTTTGCTTTTGCCAGATGCTGAAATTCTATCTTTATTTCATGTTGATAGTGAGGTTCTAAGTCTTTACACCTTGCCGTTGTTTCAATTAACATCAGAGTCATCTTTATACCATGAAAAGGCCAATGCCATGGAGTGCTGGGGAAGATGTTTCAACCGTGGATACGGACACGAATTACAATAACATACATTTCGAAGTTGAACCCCAAGCTTCTGAAGTCTCTGATTACATTTGGCTCTGTCAAGCAGAGCTTCAATGTTTCTAAATCCTGCGAAAAAACCAATTTATTGGCCTCGAAGATGCCATTTTTTGTTCCGTCGACTCCAAAACATGATGAGAATCTGTTTCCCCCTTTGCCAATCTACACTACTACCTCATGGTATTCGAACATTTTTAATCAGTTTTTTCTCTCTTTTATGCCAAATAGTCTGAATTATGACGCCTTTACTTTTTGTTCTTTTGTTTGCTCTGTTTTCACTTGTTTTGTTCTAGACCTGTGCTCTTATTTTCCTTTTTTGTTTGCTCCGACACTTCTATTGGTTTCCTTATGGATGACTGTTGGTTGTAAAAAAGACATGGGTGATGTGTGTAATCTGTCTATGAAAAAGGAGAAGAAAGTAAAAAGATACGAAGTAAGTTAATACTATGAAAACACAAAACTAAAAATCAAAATTTTACTCTCCCCGCTGAACCATCCTTTTTTTTTTAATTGGAAAAAGAAATTTTATTAATCTTTGGAGAGAGTAATACAAATATTAAAGGAAAAAAAAGGCATGACGGCATCTGAGCAGACAACAATCACACGCAGCTTAAATCTTTGCTATGTTAAATAAATTCAAAGTTGACTTTCTCCATTTATTCATTGGAGAAAGACGCTCCAAAACGAGAGTACTATTCTTGAAAATCCAGTAAATTAGATAAATGAGAGTTGTAATTAATTTTTTTCCTGGCTAAATATTAGAACAAAATGCCAAATATTAAGAATTGGGCGAGCGTTCGTCTTATTCTTTTTGTAAAGAACAATAGCATAAGCCCACAATCATGCATACTACAATCCCAACAAAGCGAATTGAAATGATGAGACATAACCAAGGGAAAAAATAGTTGTGTAAGTGAAGGACAGGACAAATTTTGAACCATATAAATTAAGTAGATCGATGCAATGCAAAGCAATTTTCATAGACAATAAAGCACACAGAATAATAATAATAGTAATAAAAAGACATAAGTTTAATACTATTAAATACACAGCATATACTCCGCTATGCTTGAAGTATTAAATTTTAATGTTCAGCCTAATCAAGCGTATGATCACTTAGCTTACCAAAATTAATACCCTCGTATGGCTGAACAAATTGTCTCTCAATCTCTTTTCTTGTAATCTAAATATGCAAGAAAATAAATCATCAAAAAATCTTATGCTTCTGTAGCAAAAATGCACTTTGATGGCTATGTCAGCACATGAATTATAAATAAATCTCAATATCAAGCTTGTAATAATAATTTATAGCGTACCTTTTACATAGATTGTCTATCTAAATTCAGATGGGACTGTCGAGGCCAAGCCAACTAGGGCATCAACATGATCATTCTGCCTAGAGCTCATCTGAACAACCTGTGTTGTAGAAAATATAAGTAACTCTATCTTTACCTTCTCGGTATAAGAGGCCATTCGCCCATCTCTAGTTGCATATTCCCCAGATAGTCAATTGACAACTAATTGAGAGTCAAAGTGAATAATCAAGTTTGTTGCCCGCGTTGATGGGTGCCTTTGAGTCCGGCAAGCAACGCTTCCTATTCTACAATGTTGTTTGATGCATTGAAGTTGAGACAAATGGACTATTCTAGGGATAACTCTTTTTGGAGAAAACTAGACAACTCCAATGCTAGAACCTTTGGTATAGATTGAGCTCCAGACATGTCAGTTTTGCTTTAGCCAGGAGCCTCCATTTGGTTCGGAGAGAACTCAACAATAAAACCTGTTGGTTTTTGCCCTTTCATTGTCGTTCTGGGGAGATATCAAATGTCATATTCGTCTAGTTCGACCGACCAAGCCATCACCCTTCCGAGAGATTGACCTTTCTCAAGATGGAACCACTCAGGTGTTTGGTGGACACCTCCACTGTATGAGCAAGAAAATAGTGTTGTTGCTTTTTGAAAGCCACAACTAAGGCCGATATAAGCTTCTCCAAAGATAAATACCTTGTCTCTGCATTTAGGAGTGTCTTGCTCAGATAATATATTGACCATTGTTTGACACATCACTGCCTGATAAGATCATCACTGATAGCATGCTTTGAGACAACCAAGTAAAGTTTTAGGACATCTCCGAGCTCGAGAGTAGTGATGAGAGGTGTAAAAGTCAGGTACTTCTTGATATCCTGAAAAACTTTCTCACATTCTTGTCCTTAGTGGTGGTAGAATAATTTTCAGAGCAACTGGACTAATGGCCTACAATGATTTGATGATCAATTGATAAACCTCTTTAGTGCCGCTATCATGTCGACAAGCCTATGAACTTCTTCTGTTATTTTTGCACTTTGTAGAGTTCGTAAAGCCACAATCTGATCGGGTTTGCCTTTATACCCCGATGGGCGACTAAATGCCCTAAAAATTTATCAAAACTACACTAAAGGCGCATTTTAAAGCGTTGAGCTTCAACTTGCATTCACTGAGAATCTGAAACGTCTTACAGAGATCAACTATGTAAGTGTTAGCTTCCCTGGATTTGACAATCATATCATCAATGTATATCTCCATGGTATTTTTGTGAAAATCATGGAATATAAGAGGTGCCAACCTTTGGTAGGTGGCCCCAACATTCCTCATACCAAAGGGCATCACCTTGGAACAATATAACCCCCTCTGTGTGATAAATGAGGTATTTTCCTGCTATGACTCATACATGACAATCTAATAATACTCCCAATATGCATCAAGGAAGCTCATTCTTCTAAATCCAGCTATGCATCTATCAATTAATCTACTTTTGAAAGCGGAAAGCTATCCTTTGAGCAAGTTTTGTTAAGATTTGTAAAGTCTAAGCATACCCCCAACTTCCCGTTATTTTTTTTTTTTGACCACCATAGTATTTGATAACTAATTAGGATAGAAGACTTCCTTAATGACCCCGCCCTCAAGTTTCTGGTCTACCTATTTAATCATGGCTTTAGCGTGTTAAAGAATTGACCTCATTCGCTCTAAGCATCTCTCAGCAGCCCAACACTCCGAGCGCACTCAAGCATCTCTGAAAACCTCACCTTACGTTGGCTTACGACAAGCTTCTTGACTGACGAATGAAGGCCTCCTCAAAGTGGCGACACTTCCTATCTTCTGATGCAAATAAATCTGGTGTGAAACGAGACAAAGACTGAAACTTTGAAGCATACTCGGAAACGCTCATCGTACCTTGCTCTAGCTTTCCAAATTGCTCCCTCAATTGTTCACGATATGATTCCAAAAAGTATTGGCCCTCAAAGAGAACCTCGAACTTAGCCCAAGTAAGATTCTTGACATCTAGCTCGTTGACTCGACGTGCTATTCTCGCGTCTCGACGTGCTATTCCAGAAAGTATTGGTGTGCCTTGTGAAGATTTTGGTGAAATTCGAGGGCGTGACAACTTGGTATTAGAGTTTATGTTTGAATGCCTCAAGACCGTGTGGAGATACTTTGTCCCATGGGTTCAAAATTGTTGTATTTTTAGCTTGATTTGTATGTGCTTGTGTGCATAGCATTCATTGGCATTGAATTCACTATTATGTAGAGTGGCGTAGTATTATTGACCCGTGTTGAGAATGTTGGGGGCTTCAACCTGGCAATAACATTAGTTTGACTTGATAAGTCTTCCTCTTAAATTATAGTACTATGCCTCCGAGACGTAGAGCTAGACGAGGTGGGCTTTCAGGTCGTGCAGGTTATCGTGAGGTGCATCTAGGTAATGTGGTTAGTCAATGAGTAGAGGTCCTGTATGAGGATGCTAACAAGAGGGTTGAGTAGAATGTTGAACCGCCTATTGTTTCAAGTGTATTTAGGAGAGAGTTGTAGTGGCACTCGCCGAATCCAACCTCCCGAATCTTGCAACTATAGAGCAAGCACTGAAAATTAGGCTATAGACGCGATGAGGGAATTCCGCCGTTTGAATCCATCGTAGTTTAGTAGCGGTTAGGGTTTTATACTAAAGCCATGATTTTATGTAATGGATTAATATTTGTTTGAATTATTTAACCAATTATTCATTTTCTTGATGAGAATCTTTATAGGCAATGTTTGCATTATATCTTATCATATTGTGCACGAGCGTCTCTTATTTCACATAGTAGATAATCTCGTGTGTAGAATTTTACTTACACATAAATGATCAGATTATTAGTTCTTGTAGAATATAAATTTTTGGTTCATAGTCTTAGGTGGAATTGGACACACCATTAGTAAGACTATAACACAGTGTTTCAGTAGGTCTGTCTTGACTACGAGAAATAGTATAGCTTTAACGTACCGTGTTAGTACATTTTGTGTGTATTGAACATGACCATTTTGAGATAATTGTATTTATACTGATAATATAATACAATTTACACTTCATAGTTATTATGTATACTTGTACTCTTAATCCAAAGATAATTAATCGATATGTACATTTAATATTGTTGATTTTGATTCATCATAGAGTGAATCCTTGTGGGCTAATAGTCTCGATGAGTTGGGTTACAATATTAAGTATATGACAACTGTTAATTATTAGTGGAATCTACGTTCCTTTATAGGGATTGATGATATTCTCTTGAGAAAGCTTATATGTTTGGGTTATGTCAAACCCTGCAGGTGGATATTAGTATTCGATATAACGAACAAGTTAAGTGGATGGTCTCAAGAAATTTTAATCAACGGGTATCTGTAATCTTAACGTGTGGAGATAAATAAACATTTAATAACATGGTGCTCGAAATTTAATTTTGAGATATGGAAGGGGAATACAATTATAATTCTGTAGTAATATGAATTATAATTTATATAATTCAAAATTAATCCGGGTTGGATTAGGAATCCCGAATCATGTATAAAGCCCAGCCCATATTTCTCCTAGGGGGCCTATCGTTGTCTATATATACACCGCTATGCCTTCTAGATCAGATACAACTTGATATTCGAAAGATTGAGAGAGATTCTGTGAAGGTTAAGAGATCACGATTTTGAACCTCCCTCAGTACGTGATCAAGGTGTAATAGGATTACAATAGAAGATCTCGAGGTCAATCAAGCAAGATCATTCTAGCACTGTTCAAAGTTTGATCAGGATCAAACTGCGAACATAATCGAGATCAAACCAGACAGATCTCGAAAATATGAACCTTGATTCTGCCTAGTAGGGTTTCATAATTTTTGTTGTATAAATTGTACGTGTTCATCACTGGGTCTGGAAAATCGATCCCTAATAGTAGCGACAGTGGTGACTTTCTTGTAGCGAATCATTGGCTTGCCAAAATTCGAAAACGTTTATGAGTCAGTTTCTTTGAGGATTTGTTTTCTTTCTTTTTGTTGAGGTATTTGGTTTAACTTTTCTTAGGGGTAGCTCCACCCACGGAGGAGGGGGGGGGGGGGGGGGGGGGGTGTTGGGTGTTGTGCAGGTTTAGGGTGGGGCTATAGATAATTTGATCCTTGAGTCTTGCTTTTGTTGATTGGTCTGTATTGCTTGGTGTTCTGGTGCAGTTGGGAGGTCTGTTCCTTTGACAGTGTTGGGGCTAGTTGGGTAGTTTGTTAGGGAGGTCTTTTTCTATTTTCTTCCTTATATTTAGTCTAGTTTTTCGTGTCATAATTTCAGTCTTTAACAATGGCGGGGTCTCTTTGGTAAGTTTGGGTGAGTTGCAAACTTGTGGTCTTTGGCTGAGTCTCTTAGTTATGTCTAGTGTACGATGGCTGGGTGATGGGTGATGGTATTTTAGTAGCATGCTTATGTGTGTTGCTGCTATTTCCTTTGGTGTTTGTCTCGTGCCGGGTGACTCTAGTGGTTTTGATGGTGTATATTAATTTCCATGGAGCGAACAAATTTGTTTCCTTTCTCCTGATTTGGTGATGAACTTTAGAGTTGATATTTTGATATTGTCCTTGCTATTCAACTCTTTAGAATTATTGGCCTTCTTTCTAGCCACTACTATTTTTGTGTTTTAATTTTATCCCAGGACATGCATGATATTGAAGTTTGTTTCCTTGGTCTTGTGGTACTGATGTTGCTATCCAGTTTGTCTTTTCTAATGTTTTGTAGCTGCTAGTTGGAAGTTGGTTTTGAGTCTATTTTTAGGATTCTTGTTAGATAGAGCTAATCCTTGGAAGATATGAGGGATTCTTACTTTGGCGTTTTGGTTAGATCAATTTATGCATGCTGCTCAATATTTATCTTGGTTGGTTTGGTGTCAATTAAGCTCATATTGTTTAGTTTGTTGGGTGACTACCACTTAGTTATTTATTTTGTTTTTCTTTGGGTTAGGCATACCTTTTGGTTCTTACGATTGGCCTCTTGTCAACCGTTGAGGTTCTCTTGGCTCTGCAAGACTGCAAGTTGACAAATAAATGTCTATTTTGCGGGTGGCAACCTAGTTGATTCGTGTAGTTTGTAGTGATGCCTTTTAGCTTAGTTTTTCTTTAATCTTTGTAACTTCTTCTTTCAAACCAGAGTGGCTTTTTGTGTTAAGATTAAATGCAACATGAAAGTGTACTCAATTTGTGACATAAGAGATTAAAAGGTGAAAAAGTCAACTTCTCGAGGTAGCTATAGTCTTTGTTGTCTTTTGGTTGATCTATACATCTAAAGGAGATGATTTTGGAAGCTGTTTTCTACATTTCTCTTGTTTCTTTTGATGTGTTGTTTTGCTGTTGTTTCAAGTTGTAAGCAATTATACTACAATGCTTATATGTTTTTCAAGGGTAACTAGATGGATAAAGATCTTGGGTGATATTTTCTAATGTTTATGTTTGGTGGGTCATGATTTGCTGAGTATAAGTTGGCTTCTGATTTTGGTTTATTATTCCTAAAGTTGGTTTAAGGATGCTATCGCTCGATCTTTTGTTCCTGTTAATTGTTTGGTTGATATTTTATTTTATGGGAAGAAAAGAAATTTGTTAAGCTCATAACGAACATATAAAGATTAAAGGGGCACAAAGAAAATGGTATCACAATAGGAAAATTGCATCCTAACCAATTCGGCATCCGATTCCCGACTATGACGCGCCATTGGACACCACTAAATTAAATTGGGCCAATACAGTCAGGCCCGACATTTGGTTATCCAGAGGCGCATAAAAAAGAATTCAATTGGATCGTACAAAGATTCACCAAGTCCATGTGACTTCCCATTAAATAGTTGTTGCCTTCCTTCATCTAATGACCATTACTTTACTTCTGTTCGCCCTTTTGGTATTGTGGCCTTGGGTGGCAAATTTTGATCTTTGGCCTTTTCATCGTTTGTAATTTTCTTTATTATTCAATATGTTTGTTTTGCCTATATCAGAAACTAAAAATTAATAAATTTTTCATTTTGCTAATCAAAAAGTAAAAGTTTTTTTTAGAAATATAAAATGAGTAAAACATTATGAAATATTTTTCTTTATTTATTTTTGCCTTTAGTGAATTTTTTTCACTTTTGATCATAAATTATTACATTATGATCTGTTTGCAGTATTTTTATCTTTACTGATATTGTTTTTTCTTGCTTTTGATCACATTTTTGCATTTTTTTAATTTCTCTTCCCAAGATGAATTGAAGAACTCAAATGTTTTTAATCAAATGTTAATAATAATAATAGTTTACTAACAGGAAAAACCAGTTTAATAATTTACAAATAAATTAAGACAGCACAAACTCACATTTAATATATTTGTCGTGAAAAGCTATTTTCAATTTCAACTCATCTTTCTTTACTAAATGAATATGGTAAGTACCCTTCCATCTCTCAATGTTAACTCGACTTCAAAATACTTCATCTTAGGCCTAACACTTTAGGAGTCTAAATTTTGAATTTCGTTCTCTTTTTTCAAATGTAAATATCATAAGCATGGATAATGTTTTGAAAATTTTAACACTACTTATCCTAAGAGATAATATAGGCACATAATTTTTTTTGCGTTGATTTGCCAAATGACCTAGTTCCTTCCTATTATCAAGGCGAATAATTAATAACAATAGGAAGTCCAATACCATAAACACACAATCGCATGTATTAAAAGCCCATCAAATAGCATTGTAATGACAATAGATCTAACAAATGAAATAATAGCTCCATAAAAAGGTGGTCAACAATGCCAACCCCAGTCAATAAACAGTGAGAGCTATACATATAGCAATTACTCGAATAGTTTTGAAATCCCAAAGTTTAGATGTTTAACCTATTCAAGCATACGATCACTTCGCTTGCCAAAGACGCCTTTGCCATATGTAGATTGAATCATCTCTACAAGGAGAGGAAACTGCAAGGCACCGAACAAGGTTACTGGAACACAAGCTAATGCGACAACAGGGATGAGAACCCATGCCTTATTACCTCCAAACACAAGGTAGAGTATGGCACCAAAAGCTACCATTGTCGATAAGATGGACACAAACAGGGTTATGAGACCGGTAACTAACCTTTTGGGTAAGATATATAAAAAATCTTGTTCTGAATACCGAGAAGTTAGAATAAGTAAGAACATCAGAACAGAAGTGATTGACGAAAACAGAGCAAGTGCATCTGATACGCCAAAGATTATGAAGGCTTTTTGTTTTGAGAGTAGCGGATGGCCGTTTTCGTTGTTGTTTCCACCGGGTACTGTAATAGCAGCTGCGAAAACCATTGTTGCTATAAGAGCAGCAACTATGGTGCATGATGTGGCAGTATCTTTCATCCACTGCTCACCTTCTTTTATCAGCTCTTGGTGTGTTGTAGTAAATACTTCCGCAGGTGTCATTCCATCCTTGTTTCTCTTTTCTTTGTCTCTAGGAAATGCAAATTTTTCTACTTCCTGGGTATCAATCAAGTGGTTTCCGAACGATAAAACTATTTTCAACTCTTTTCTACATCAAAGACTATAATTGAAAGAGTTCACTTTCTAAAACTTGTCAAAAATCGCAATCATGCCAAAAATCATGTTAATGCATTATCAATGAATATAAGATTGCGACACATTTACCTTTAGATTACGAGTTTTGATCTAGTGTACAATCCCCTTATTTTTTCAAGCTATATGTTTTGTGATTATGTATTTACTAATATTTGATGAAGATGATTTTTTTCATGATAAATGTCCTGAGAGAGCTTTAAAAAGACTAATTTTGATCATAAAGGTAAACCCAAAAAGGGGAGAAGCTTTGGAACTCATACAAATCAGAATCGGTTTTTGGGGGAAACTCATAGACCAAGAGTAATATCATATCCTTGATGTTATTTGATGGATGTTTTGCTATGTTGTACATGTACTATAGGCAGTGTACTGTATGATTGAGTTTTGTTTTGGATTTTTATATACGTTTTTGGTTTGGAAGCTTGTCAAATGGTTGATTTTGATGTAGGTTTTCATGGGGTATTATTTTTACATTATTTGTGAGGAGCAGGGTGTCAACGCAATTGAGATATGTCACGATAATATGCGTGGGGATTATTTTTTTGTGGGTGCTTATATTGTTGTGGAAAATCTCTTTTTTTGAATGTGAACGTTGGCGATAAAATTTACTACAATACACAAAAATAAAAATCATTCGAAGCACGTTACGGCGTCCTTTCCTAAAGACAATATTTGCCCTCATTGTCGATGGTGTGTACTAGGTTACAGCAAATTTGTCTTCAAAATATAATGAAGACGAACTTCTGTTTTTTCCGTGTACGTTTGCACAAATGGAGACAGACAGAATATCTGCGCAGTAAAAATAAAGAAGAACCAGAAAATCACCAAGTATTATTTTTGCAGAATAATAATATTTAGATTAAATGCTTTCAAAATATAAGAACCCTTTGAGAGAAAGAATGTGCAAAATTTAAGTGAGTAATTCTGTTGGAGAAGACTTGTATTTATATATGGTTTAATGGTACAATTGAAAAATCATAACTTTAATTTCAATCTATAGATGCAATGAAAAATTAAACTTTTAGTTTACAACACTTAATATAGAATTGCATTTAAATAGCCACAACTATCCATTTAATAAAAATTACAACTTTTAGTGCAACACTAATTAAATAGTTATAACTATTCAAATAGTCATGCTTTTAACAATTAGACATATCTCTTATAAGTTACAACTTTTAATTAATAAAAGTCACGATTTTAGAATACAAGTCATTAAATTTTTAATTAATAAAAGTCACAACTTTTAGAATAAAAGTCATCTTTTAATTAATAAAACACAACCTTTTAAAATCACATCTCTTAAATAGAACCATACCCAAATGTCCACCAACTTTAATTCATACGCTTTGGATAAGGTCACAACCAAATGTCTCAAGTTCCCTATTTAAGCATTTTAGGAACAAGAAAGGTTTTACAAAAAATATCCAAAATATAATTAAACTCATTTATTCTGAAAATTTCTAAAATATATTGTCTTGTTTCTCTGATCAATAAAATTCTTTTTTTTTAATTTATAAAAAAACGAATAGGGAAACAATCATGTGCATCCAAGTAAGCAGTGAAATAAGACATAAAAAAATCGGGGTAACAATAAAGCATCAATTTCTCAATTAATAATTTTTTCTTTATGTACGTGGTTTGGGAGGGAAAAACTGACCTTAAACCATTGCAATTCTCGTTGCATTTGTAGAACTGCACCAGTGGCACTAGCTCTGAGAGTGGTTTGTTGGTGATGTCCCAAATGTCCAGCCAAATGTAGACCATTGTTCCCCGAAATATCTTGTCTGCCTATGAATCTCGAAGCACAACCAAGTTGATATACGAGGTTGAACACATGTTCGCGACGACACACAATTGTGTATTGGAATACGTTTCGATCATCCCAGTTAAAAAAAAGTGTCACAGGGTATGACACTATAATTTCTTCAACGATTTCAGTAATCCCAACATATATTGCTTTCTCCAACGCTGACTTAAATATCCTTTCCAGTTGTCTGATATTTGATTTTGCGACTTCCTTGCAAAGGAATTTCAGAAGCTCAAGTGCATGATGGTGTATTGTTTTTTTTTGTCGGATGTGTTTGATCATAGGCACTGGTGTAATAGAAAAAACTTCAATTTTTTAAAAAATGTAATAACTTATTTTGAATTAATACTAGTTTGGCATAAAATTAATATATATATGTAGTACAATTTCTTACCAAGTTTTTCTGTGACTTCCCACAACATTGAATGCAATTTGTTCCTCACTGCACATGCAATAATACTAAACCAGTCAAATTCACGAGAAGTGGAAAGAAATATTCATTGTCCAAGAGTTACCTTTGTTTTATTCATCAGTACTAGTATCTACTGAATGCAACTAGCTAAACATGTTGGGGTACTCACTCATATCATCAAGATTACAAGTATCATCTCACTACAACAAAGTTGGCTTATTGCAAGGAAAACTGGGGACGAAATTTAATTTTGTCTCTAATTAAAGATAAATAGTGAGGAAACAAATGATTTCCTTGCCATTTATATATGATATTTAATATTAGGCGACGAAATTAAATTTCCTTGCTAAAAATAAAAATTTAGAGACGAAATTTTAGTTTTCGTAGCGAAAGGTAAAAAATATATTCCAATGTTAATGATCTCACGTATATGCGATGATATAAGTTAATGATTTTACTATAGAAAAATACTACATTACACGCGCTCTAATTGGGTGTGTATGGTGTGCGCCATTTGATAGATAGCTACGCAATACTCAATGTTATTCGTCATATCCAGTAAGAAATTGACAAGGGTTATTGAGGTGTTTTACCACGATTTTAACCCTACTTGGTACCTAACCTTAGTGATCTTTTTGCTGAGTTTCCAAGTATTGTTTTTTTTAACTAAGCAAAACGGTTGTGTAGATAATCAAGGTAACAAGGTACAATGATTAGCCGGGATACAAGAGGAAATCAGCTTGAATCCCTAAGAAGGGGGAAAAGATAACGTTGGCAAGTAGCCAACAAAGGTTAGTAGAGGTAAAGAAATTACATCCATACGACCCAATAAACAAATAGCAATTCACGGAAATGGCCTGAAACTCTCTAAATTTCTGACAAAATCCACAGCTGTGTAGCAGGTAAACAAACACTTGCCAATGGACTATTAGTTTAATCCCAAGTCTTAAACAAACATGGTTGTGGGTTTCAAACGTGATATTAATAATCTCTTGGTATTATGAATTCTATCGTAATCCCACCACTCTACGAATTCCATGATTTTGAAGCCGTTCATCAAACAGGGCCTAAAGGGCCTCCAGAAATGAGACAACTGTTCAATTGTCTTCCTATCGTTGTTAATTAAAACAAAGGAACGAAATTAGGTATTTGGTATATATATATATATATATATATATATATATATATATATATATATATATATAGTCACACACACGTATATACATATATATGTAGCCAAACCAGAGATGCAGCATTTGGTAGGATTCTCCAGATCTCCTCCTCCGCTATGGCTGTTTGCAATGCTTCCTGATTTCATAGGAACTCCTACATATGATGAAAAATAAAAAAGCAAGGTGAGTCATGTTAAAGTATTTTTTGCTTTAAAACTTACCATATCCGGTCTAGTTTGGGGACCCTTATAAATTTGGGATAAATTGCATTAAAGACTGCCCCATAAAGGATTTGGGGATAGTGTACTGCTGTACGACAAGAGTGTTTTAAATATAAATAAGATTACGTTGTTTTGTTGCACTATATTACTATACTAGAGGAGTGTGTTAGAGCATTCTTCAATCTCCTCGCAAAGTAGGTAGCACATGTAGGTTTTCGATTGAGATTTAGGAGGGAACGACATGTTAAACCCATATTAAATGTGACCCATTAGCCTACACCTCTTTTTGAGCATTCCTTGTTGCACTTGGACTCCACATATTTGATAAAGCCAATACAAGATACGGTTCATCAAAAACTAATTATTATTTATGGAAAAATATATTTGTGGATAATTAATTAAGAGACCTTGATGGATTAGGTGTCTTATAATGTATATCTCTAAGCCCTCTTCTCTCCTCTATAAAAGAAAGAATGCCCAATCCCTTGTGAGTATCAATTTCCATCAATAAAAGATTACTGGGTTATTCATAAGAGTTAGAGACAGAGAGGAGAAGGTGAGCCGAGAATTAAAGTTCAAGTAAGGGGTTTCTTTCCTTCTACATTCAATGGCGAATAAAGGTATGTTTAATATTATTTTCTCGGGATGTATTGATTCAAGATCCTATCAAAAATTATGTTTCCGCATAAAAGTTTAAGCATAATTTTATCTAACAGTTGGTATCAGAGCCATCTCTGAATTAATGCATCTTGGAATTTAATTATGTTAAACATATTGCAATGATTTTAATTGATCCAATAGACATACGGGCATTACGGGTTCACCGTTACAGTGGCTTTTCATTTGCCTGGGCAAGGTAGGGGGCCATCAGGCTCCTTTCGTCACACGTTGTGGGTGTGGTGATGGAATCTGATGAATATTAGGTTGGCTTTACAGAGCAGCCACTAATTTTAATGGAGTAGTGTTCTACTTCTATTGGGGAATTAGATGTATAGCACCAATATGTGACTTAAAAGACAAATCAGTATTTAACTTTTTCTTAATTTGTATTTTATAAATTGTGTTGGTATACTAAGGTAACTTGGTATCTCACTGGAATTCAAATTGACTTGACCTCAACCACGTTGGTAATCCAGATCTTTTATAATAGTATACACATGACATACACGGCAGAGAGAATATTATTAAATATAATAATCTTTGCTTATATTTTATTTCTCTTGTGCAAAAGTGTATGGAGATCGCTTTCACATGATTATATTATTCGGCATTACATGAGTTGTATGTTTATTGTAAATTATTATTTGTCATTGAAAAGAATTTTCAATCACATAAAATATAATTTCTCATATATTGTGTTTTCTTTGAGAGTGATTGATTAAAGAATGACACTAGCATAACCCGGCTAATAATTATAGAGAATATTATTGGTTAGTTCAATATTCATCTGGATTACTAACTTAGCAATCACCAAAGTGTACTAGGTTAGTGAAACTTATGAATAGAGAACTACATAAAAGAATTGTTAAAAAAGGGTAACATTAAAGTCAATAATATTCAAAGTTGCAGTTATAATTATGAGAATGTGATTGGCCCAAAGGAAAGTCAGTTTTGAATAATTATAAACTGGATAGGATAAATAATTTGTATAACTTAACGGGTTAGGATTGGATTCCCAAAGGTAACATGACTAACTGGTTAAGTGCTACAAATTATTTAGGCCTATATAGGTGATTATTTTTTGCACCTAATTAATGAGTGGACAATAGATGTACTTAGGTTTCGCCCAAAGGAGGACCTAGGTGATATCAATGGTTCATCATTACAAAAGTTTTAATTTCTCAAAGCATTAACATAAGTAATGTCCTTTTCCCTTTCAGTTACTGTTCCTGTTTCACTGCACTCTCATGCCTCTAGTGTTCCCGTCCTTATTAGATCAAATTTTTTGGAATGGAATGAACATGTTCAGTTCACACTGGGTGTATTGGACCTTGATTTAGCTTTACTTGTTGCAAAGCCTGCGGACATTACTGATGACAGTACCGAAGAACAAGTTAGCTATTTCGATTTATGGCAAAGGTCAAATAGGCTCAGTCTAATGTTCATGAAAATGACTATTGCGAACAATATCAAAACCTCCCTACCACACAAAACTAATGCATCTGAATACTTAAAGGCTGTGGAAGATCGGTTTAAATCTGCTGATAAGTCGCTTGCTGACATAATTATGGCTCAATTGACTACAATGAAATATGACGGTAATCATGGGGTTCAAGAACATATCTTGAATATGTCTGACAAAGCTGCAAAGTTAGCAACTTTGGGAATGAAAGTGGATGAGTCCTTCCTTGTTCAGTTTATACTCAACTCACTTTCAGCATAGTTTGACTCATTCAAAATCCACTATAATACCAATAAAGACAAGTGGAGCTTGAATGAGTTATCCAATATGTGTGTTCAAGAGGAAGTGAGATTGAGACAGGAAGGGCCTCACACTACATTTGCAGTGACTCAAGTTGCTATGAAGAGAAAGGGTAAAGCAAAGAAATATCCACCAAAGAAAAGGAATGAGCTTG